>JASDQU010310201.1:103102-123338 GCA_032191745.1 Picea mariana
TAACACAGAAAAACAATGATACAATAAAACTAGTTTTCTATTCAATAAGGAAATAAATTGAAACTGTAAAATGCAGCGAAAAACAAGCTTGTTGGAATGGTGGCGGCTTATCTTTGAGAAGAAATGTGATGGCTGCGCTCATTCACAAGAAGATGATTACAATGAAGCTCTGAAGGCATTTTTACAATAAACAGGAATGTCAAAAACCCTATACATCCAAAAACCTAACCCTAGGAGATGAAGCGCCAAAAATCATGTGGGCCCCGTTTGGGTAAGGTAGTACATCAACTTCTCGGGGTCATAACTTTTGCATACAATCTCCATTTTAGGCGCACGATAACTCATTGGAAAGGTCTAACTGAGAAGAACGATTTTTGATTGGCCCAAGTAAGTGCCCAAGGCAGTCACTTGGGCCCCAAATCCCCAAAAAACGTCGTTTAGGGCCTCAAAACGACCCTGAGAACCCGAAAAACTACCAAGGTGGAAAACTGTTTTTTTAGCCAGTGGAATAGGTGGGTGGCCACTGATATCCACATGGATCAACCCTACCAATATATGGTAGCCATGCTGTGCAGGTTGTACGGGGAACCATATGCAACCCACTTTCCCTTGTCATACATGCCCCTGATATATTTTTGTGTAGATGTAGGAGCCTCATTCAACTAGGAAGACATATTGTCCGAGAATCTCAAAGATTCTATCTCGAAAGTTACACAAGCACAACCAAGGAGCTTCCCCGGTTTCCACATGTCTTCATATCTTCTAGACATAATGTGCATTGCTCACAAATACCTAAACATGGGATGGAGTTGGTTGCCCACTGACGCCGCTATCCATATCTACTACAAGGTGCTTTGGGAGCAAAAATATCAAATAGATTATCAAAAAATATGTGAACACTTCCTTGCCCCACTGTACGAGTTTATTTTTTTCACCTCCCCACCTTGTATGACCGACAAGGCCATATTAGTTATAAGGAGGATTTTGGATTGGTATTTAATGGAACATGGTACATATATAAGGATATACGGTGCAATGAAACCACCTCATCTACTTCCTAGGTTTGTCCTCGACAAGATTTGTCTCCAGGAAGTACCATATCAAACCATCATACACGGAGTTAGAGGAATGTTATATAAATCGAAGAAATCCATTTGGCCTCCATCGCCTCTTTACATTGGTAACTACTTCTTTAAAAACACCAAACAAGCACACGAAAAAGTAGACATCTTACTCTACTACCATTTTAGAGAGGAAAGATTAAGAAGACATGACCTCAAGAACATCGTCAAAGAACATTTTCATAGCATGAGACTCCCTTACGAGTAAACCACCGAGTTTTGGGAAGAAGAAGGAGTACATCAAAATTCCAGGACTTATGACGAGGTTATTTTCAATAGGTGGGGTGAACCAAAAGGTAGGATCGCAGATGAAGAAGCTGCAAGAGAGGAAACCGGAAAAGATGCAGAGAGAGATGAAGCTGAGAGATCTTACCCCATCTCCTTCTCAAATCATTTGGGTTCTGCAGAAGAGGATGAAGAAGCACCAATTGATAAAAAGAGAAGGGAAAAGAAAAGGTGTTGAAGAGGAGAGATGATTCTAAAAAGAAACAAAAGTTATAATCTGACAAAGCTAAAGCTAGGGAGAAAAATGAAGAAAAAGCAAAAGCGAAGGCTAAAGGGAAAGCTTCTGCTGAAAAGGAAAAATAGTTAGCTGAAGCGGACAGGGCAGCAAGAAAATTAACAAAAAAGGAAGCAACAGATAAAGTTGCTGAAGAAGAAAGGAAGAAAAAGAATGCAAATGATAGAGAGGGTGACACACACTCGATGGACTTGGATGTCCCTCAAACATCCACCGCAGGTGTAGGAGTAGAAACAACGAGTAGCCGTTTAGGTCTTGGGCCTTGGGAACCTTTTTGGTCAACTGAAATATTTGATCTCCACAGTTTCATGTACGATAGAAAAACCGACCAAATCGTACAAGAAAGGGTTAAAAAGGTTCCAACAATAGAAGAAGGTCCTTTTTCAGTAGTGACAGAGGTTCTCGTCATAGGATATGTCAGGGAAGACCCTATGGAAATATCTAGGGTAGGATTTGCATTCATGGATGCAACTATGGATTATATATAAAGGCTATGCCAAGAGAACGAGGAAAAGGAATGAGGATCAAAGAGTTAGAAGAGAGGCTCCAACAAGTTAAGATAGATGAAAAAAGTCTTCTCCATTTTAAAGCCAGTGCAAAAAAAGTGAGGAATGAGATGGAAGGTTCCATCATCGATATGTATGCCAACCTACATCTCTTCCAAAATGTGGTTGCAACAATTATTGAACAAAACGATCAGATACAAATGCAGCTGACACAATACAACACTATCCGTGTAGGTATAACAGACATTGATACTTGGACAATAGAGAATCCTAATGCGCCTCCAGAAATGTACAAACCATTGAAATCAATGAGAAAAAAAAACCTATACGCATTAGATAATTTCCAATAGGTAGGGCAACAGGAAGAAAAAGAAGTAACCAAGGCAATGGGGATCTGTTCAAGAACTCATAAAGCTGCCCAAGAATTAATAAGGAATGGTCGTCTCCCAATATTATATGAACTTGGGTATAATTTGGTCATGGAAGAGTTAGTGAATGTGGTCTGGGAAAGTACAAGTCGAAGGAGACAAATAGTTGAAGCATCAACCTTTGTCTCTATTGATCTCATTGATCAGCATCTGCTACAGCTAATGAAGCTCCACACCATGATACATGCTTATATGACAATACTAGAGAAGGATATGAGTGCCCTGGATGATATCATTTCCATGATCGAAGCAATGCTGGAGAAACTATATTACATGAGGATTGAGTCACTATATAACCAGTTGGAAGTCTGGACAACTTATCTTCAGAGAAAAAGTTCATAGGAAAATGAAAAACAATTGTTTTTCCTTTCATCCTTTTCCTAACTACCTCAAGTTTCGTCCTTTCTTCCACTTGTCATGAGAGAAGGGAAAGTGAACAATTTGTAACTACCTCTTCAAGAAGAAGGCGAAAATACAAATAGGAGTTACTATTATTTGTATAAAATAGACTAGAGACTCCCTTAACAAGGACTTTTTTTGGCTTTTCAAGCATTGTATAGACCCAAGAATTTTTTCAAGAAATTGTACCGTGTTAATGAATATTGAGAAGCCCTCAAGGCCAACATGTTATTCAAGGAATTCTATGTAGAAACAGATTGAAGCTTTGAACTATTTCAAGTGAAGATATTTTCTATTTCTATGGAATGTAATAATGCTTTGTTTTGTTGTAGACTAATTATTATAGAATCTTTGATATTCTGCAGTTATTGATATTCCTTTGAATATTCCAATGTCCTGATTTTTGTGAGTTATTTTAGTATATATTTTTTTTGATTTAGACTAATTTGGTTACACATTTACGTAGGCTAGTTTATTACAATCTTTCTCTTTTTATATAGCTAACTATATTAAAGTTGCTAAAGTTTTGGTTGCGTTATAATTCACTGGTTACGTTAGCATTTCTCCTAGCTAGGATAGGTTATCATAGATTAGTTGTCCTTACATACATGGTCTTCATCTAAATCTTTTCATTGCACCCACCCACTTCATCGTTACACCGAACCGTAACCGGTAAGAAAACCAAAAATTAGTAATAAATGACAACCGAGCCAAATTCCGGATGGGACTCTTAATCCAAACAATGTATATTCTAATTATATCTTTATATTGGGGAGTACCCCTTGCCGTTGTCAAGCGAAGTTGAACCGCTCAACAGGTTCACAAGGAAACCTTAAGAGAAAACAAGAAGAGAGAGAAAAGTCTCGGTTCTCGTTGGATATATTGCTCTTGTGTGACACTAGAGTTTTCTCTTGTGAAAGGCTAGGGTTAGTGGTATGCAAGAAAACCCTAGAGAAGAACATGATGTTGGAGGCGATGGATTGTTTTGTGTCTCTTATTGTAGTGCTATATTTTTTACCCTAGTAGAAGACATAGAGGGTAGATCTAGCACCTTGCATGAATTTGTATCCTTATTCTTGTTGGATTCATGGAGACTAAGCCTAACTTGATAAGACTCAAGCTTGGTGTGATGCCTTACTTGGAAGAAGACTCGGTTATTCTTCTCTTGATGTTCAATGGAGGTCTTAGTGCTCATGTTGATGCAAGAGATAAATGATTAAGGTTTGGGGACTCAAAGCCTAAGATGGATAATAGACTTGGAGGTTAGTGCTAGAGTTATCTTGCCATGTAAACCCTAAGGAAGACAAGAGTGTTAGTGTATAGATATTTGGTGATACAAGCCTGTGTATGTGTCAAGGAATTGTCGATGTTGATGTTAGCATGTTGAGGATCTTTGGTGAGTGACTAGATTTGGTTGGGAGTGATTTTTCTTATGGTTTCCCTATAGGGTTTGGAGAACTTGAATTGTATTAGCTTTATGATAAAGATATGGTATGTACTTGTAATCCATATTCTCTCTCTCTCTCTCTCTCTCTCTCTCTCTCTCNNNNTATATATATATATATATATATATATATATATGAAGTTTATAGATATCCAAATTTTGTGTACTTGCATATTTGATTTTCAACTCATCTTGTATTCACAATTGACTAGATTTAAACTCATCTTGTATTCACAATTGAGTAGATTTCAACTCTAGATATGCATGTTGATTTGACATAACATTGAGATATTGGATAAATTATTTAACACATATCTTGAATATAAAGGAGAAGAATATATATACGAACTTTCTAGCTATCCAAATTTTGTGTACTTGCATATTTCATTTTCAACTTATCTTATATTCACAATTGAGTAGATTTCAACTCTGGTTATGCATGCTGATTTGAATTAACACATATCTTGAAGATAAATGAGAAGAATTAATGTTGTTATATTTTGTTGTAATAAGAGAAATCAAATTTTTTCTATACATTGAAAGGTGTGCCTTTAAGCATTGTATCATTGTGGTATTGAAGTACACTTATATGGTATTTATTCTCTTGGGATGTCGGGTGAAATTGGGTTGAAGGGATGTGAAATATTACTGGTGTAATTCAATACTTTTGACCAACCTTAAGGTGTAAAGTTCATAGGGAATAGATTTGAGAAACCTCACGGTCGAGGTGAAATTTTGGAAGTTGCATTAATTTCCTAATTTTGGAAATTTCTGCAAGTTTTATGGCTTTTTTTAGTATATGATTTATTAGAACAACATAGACCAATACTATGTTGTTTTAGCATGCTTAATTAAAATTTCAAATCAAATTTGTTGTTGTCATATTTATGTTGTAATCTAAATAATTTTCATATTTGTGTATTGAGATAGATATTTCCCTACAGAATGATCTATGTTTGACGTCTTTTCAGTGTCTACATTCTTGAGTTTGTCTAGAAGCAGTGTAGGGCAGATGTGAAGTTTTTTTATATGGATTTTGAAAAGATTAGTTTTGAAACTAGGTTGAAAACTCTGTGAAGTAGATTCATGACCTCATTGAAGTGGGGGGATTTTGGATTGGGTAGATTTTCAAATATTTTACATGGTATGAGAGCTTGATATGTTGAAATTGATTTCTTGTGAAATAGTTAGTTGAATATTTCAGTGGGGATTTGTTGGGTGTGATGCTCTAGTTTCTCCAGGGATTGGAGTTGTATTTTTTCACTTGGGATATGTGTTCATTCTACTTTGATTGATAGGTTAGAAGGTTCTTCCAACTTTACACCTTGAAATTATAGACTATAGATATTGTTGGAAGAGGTTGAACTTTGGGTGTTTGTTGAGAACAAGGTTGATGTTCCTACGATATTGCTTGGTTGATTACAAGGAGGACAAGGAAAAGAGAGTCATTATTGATTTGGTGAAGGAGTATTAGATCTATGTTTGAATTATTTTCAGTGTCTACATTCTTGAGTTTGTCTAGAAGTAGTGTTGGGCAGATGTGAAGCTTATTATAGGGATTTTGACACTAGGTTGAAAACTCTATGAAGTGGATTCGTGACCTCATTGAAGTAGGGGGATTTTGGATTGGGTAGATTTTCAAATTTTTTACATGGTACAAGAGCTTGATGTGTTGAAATTGATTTCTTGTGAAAGAGGGATTTGAATATTTCAGTGGGGATTTGTTGGGTGTGATGCCCTAGTTGCTCCAGGGGTTGGAGTTGTGTTTTTCACTTGGGATATGTGATTGATCTACTTTACTTGTTGGATGACTTGTTGATTCAGGTGCATCCTTCAAGATTTGTGGGGATGACTACTCTCAGGTTTAGAGAGTGTGTGACAGGTTAGAAGGTGTTTCCAACTTTACACCTTGAAAGTATAGACTATAGACAATGTTGGAGGAGGTTGAACTTTGGGTGTTTGTTGAGAACAAAGTTGATGTTTATATCGATATTGATCGGTTGATTACAAGGAGGCCAAGGAAAAGTGAGTCATTCTTGATTTGGTGAAGTACTATTTGATCTATGTTTGAAGTCTTTTCAGTGTCTACATTTTTGAGTTTGTCTAGAAGTAGTGTTGGGCAATATGAGGTTTCTTATAGGGATTTTGAAAATATTAGTTTCAACACTAGGTTGAAAAATCTATGAAGTAGATTCATGACCTCATTGAAGTGGGGGGAATTTTGGATTGGGTAGATTTTCAAAATTGTTACATGGTATGAGAGCTTGATATGTTGAAATTTATTTCTTTTGAAAGAGGGAGTTTAATATTTCAATGGAGATTTATTGGGTGTGATGCCCTAGTTGCTTTAGGGGTTGGAGTTTTGTTTTTCACTTAGGATAGGTGATTGATATACTTTACTTATTGGATGAATTTTTGGTTCATGTGTGTGCTTCAATATTTGTGGGGATGGCTATTCTTAGTATTAGAGAGTGTATTATAAGTTACAAGGTGCTTCCTACTTTACACCTCAAAAGTATAGACTATAGAAAATGTTGGAGGAGGATGAGATTTGGGTGTTTGTTGAGAACAAGGTTGATGTTCCTATCAATATTGCTTGGTTGATTACAAGGAGGCCAAGGAAAAAAAATCATCCTTGATTTGGTGAAGGACTATTTGATCTATGTTTGAAGTCTTTTTGTTATCTACATTCTTGAGTTTGTCTAGAATCAGTGTTGGGAATATGTGAAGTTTCTTATAGGGATTTTGGAAAAAATGGTTTCAACACTAGGTTGAAAACTCTATGAAGTAGATTCATGACCTCATTCAAGTGGGGGGGATTTTGGATTGGGTATATTTTCAAAATTGTTACATGGTATGAGAGCTTGATATGTTGAAATTTCTTTATTGTGAAAGGAGTTGAATATTTCAATGGGGATTTGTTGGGTGTGATGCCCTAGTTGTGTTTTTAACTTTGGATAGGTGACTGATCTACTTTAATTGTTGGATGAATTATTAATTCAGGTGCGTGCTTCAATATTTATGGGGATGACTACTCCCATTATTAGACAGTGTGACAGGTTAGAAGGTGCTTCCAACTTTATGCCTTGGAAATATAGAATATAGGCAATGTTGGAGGAGGTTGAGCTTTGGGTGTTTGTTGAGAACACAGTTGGTGTACCTATTGATGTTTCTTGGTTGATTACAAGAAGGACAAGGAAAATAAAATCATTCTTGAATCGGTGAAGGACTATTTGAATCCTCACATCGCAGAGAAGAATAAGGATAAGGAGATGTATGATGCTTTGAATAATAGCTTTGTACTACAATGCAAACATTTCTCACAAGATGCACTTGAGAAAGAATCTCTTTTCATTTGCAGGAGCGACACATATACTGTGGGTAGTTATTTGATGAATATCATAGAGTAGACATCAGTTGGTTGCTATAGGGGGTAAAGGTTGAAGATAAGGAGTTGGTGCCAATTGCATTTAATGGATTTTTTGCATCATGGAAACCCTTTGTTTGGGGTATTTTCTTGTGATAAGTTGCACAAATTTGATAAGATTTGTTTCAGAAGAAAAAAGGCTAGATATTAGTTCAACCAAAGAGACTAAAGTAGAAGGCCTTTCCCTTATCGGGGGCATGACCAAGGGAGGAAATAAAGGAGTACCTAGGAAGGGTAAGAAAGATGAGTCAAGTTATTTGAACCAAGGTAATAAGGATTTAAGTCATGTAAAATGTTTTAGTTGTGGACATATATGACACTATACGAGCTTGTGTCTAAAGGAGAAAGGGAAGGCCAAGAAACAATAGAAACATGTTGTAGGGAGTGCACAGGTTGTAGGTGGATTGGATGAGTTAGAGTCTAAGATTTAGACCATCTTCTCTATGGTATTTTATCTTTCCACCAACATTGTGTTTGGTATTGGATGGTATGTGGATAATGGGGCATTGAGACATAAGTGTGGTGAGAAAAAAGTATTCTACATAGATTGTGAAGAGGAAGAAGAACACGAACTAGAACAAGAACCATCTCAAGATGAAAACGTAGAAGCGATTTCTTCTGAAGAGTTGACTCCCACGATATCGTGCAATGCATTGGCTAGAATTAACACTCCTCAAACCCTATATTGAAGGATATATCAAAAATAAAAAGGTAATAGTCCTAATTGATTCTGGTAGTACTCATAATTTCATTCACTATAAACTAGCCAAAGCTCTCAATTGCTTTGTATATCCAACACCAGAGTTTCAAGTAATGAATGCAGATGGAGGAAATTTCAATTGCTCAGGGAAATGTAATAATATCAATATTACTATGGGGGAATATGTAATGAATAGTCCAATTATTGCTATACCCATGGGTGGTGTTGATGTCGTACTAGGAATCCAATGGTTACAATCATTAGGAACAATGGCTTTTAATTTTCAAGAACTTTTCATGAAATTTTCATTGGAAGGAAAATAAATTGAGTTAAGAAGTATCACAGGGAAACATAAGGTGATAAGCTCTAATGTCATGACAAAATTATTGAAAAAGGGGCATCAAGGTGTAATTGCACAACTATGCTCACTAGATGTTCAAACATCTAAGCCATCTATTCCCCTATATCTCCAAGGGATAATTGATAAGCATTCCAAATTATTTGAAGATATTCCCAAAGGTCTTCCACCCACTCGAAATAATGATCATGATATTCACCTAATTCCTAGGAGTTTTCCTCCTAACATCAGGCCGTACATATACCCTTATGCTTAGAAGAGTGAAATTGAGCGTATGGTTGAAGACATGTTAGAGGATGGCATTATTAGACCTAGCCAAAGTTCTTACTCTGCACCGATGATAATGGTACTCAAGAAAGATGGCTCATGGAGTATGTGTCCAGATCATAGAGATCTCAACAAGATCACTATTAAAGATAAGTTTCCCATTCCCGTCATTGATGAAATGTTATATGAACTACATGGAGCAATCTATTTCACAAAGTTGGATCTCTGTTCAGGGTATCATTAGATTAGAATGAAGGAAGAAGATATCCCCAAAAAAAATTCTGAACTCATGAAGACCATTATGAATTTTTGGTCATTCCTTTTAGCCTTTCAAATGCACCTTCCACATTCCAAGGGTTGATGAATTCCATTTTCAAGCCCTTCCTTCAAAAATTTGTGTTAGTATTTTTTTATGATATACTAATCTAAAGCAAGCCAAGAAGGATACCAAATTATCACCAAAGTACTATGGCCCTTATAAGGTGTTGCAAAATATTGGTACTATGGCATACAAATTGGAGTTCCCTGCATCCTCTTGAGTACACCCAGTTTTCCATGTTTCATGCTTAAATAAGGTTATAGGTGAAAAGATCCCAGTTCAAAATATATTTCCAAAAGTTGACGAGGAAGGAAAAATCATATTGGAGACTGAATCCATCATTGACACAAGAATTCACCGGCTGAGGAATAGATCCATTTCAGAGTATCTCATTAAGTGGAGGAAACTTCCTGTTGAAGATTCCACTTGGGAAGATGAGTGTTTTATATAGAAGCATCCAAAATTACTCAAGTGTTGCGGACAACACTTGTCTCAAGGGGAGGGGCATGCTAAGCCCTAAATAATGGCACATTACCCCTTAATTGGGGAATATTACATTAGTAATGTTATTTTATTTATGTCAGCTTGGGTCCATTAATTGTAATTGTACTTCCTTGTATCCTATATATACCAAGGAAACATTTTCATTTCAATATTCTTGTATTTGGAAATTTATGTGGTGTATAAGGAGGTTTCCCCCTCGAAGAGGCTTATTATCTAAAATTCTATCTTTTTCAAGGCGTTGAGTACTTATTCTGAGGTTTTTCTATGCTATCTTGATATTTGGTTCTTAACATTACAATTACAAGCTAATGGACACAAGCCGACATAAATAAAATAACATTACTAATGTAATATTCTCCAATTAAGGGGTAATGTGCCACTATTTAGGGATTAACATGCCCCTCCCCTTGAGACAAGTGTTTTCCGCAACGCTTGAGTAACTCTAGATGCTTATGTATAAAAGACTCATCTTCCCAAGTGGAATTTTCAGATGGTAGTTTCCTCCATTTAATGAGATACTCTGAAATGGATCTATTCCTCAGCTAGTGAAGTCTTGTGTCAGTGATGGCTTCATGCTCCAATATGATTTTTCCTTCCTCGTCAAGTTCTGACAATATAGTTTGAACTGGGATCTTGTCACCTATAACCTTCTTTAAGAATGAATCATGGAAAAATGGGTGTACTCGTGAAGATGCAGTCAAATCCAATTTGTATTCCATAGTACCAAAATTTTGCAACACCTTATAAGGGCCATAGTACTTCGGTGATAATTTATTATCCTTCTTGACTTGCTTGAGGGACATCTGTTTGTATGGTTGTAGTCTTAAAAACAACAAATCCCCTACTTCAAAACTTCTTTCACTACGATGTTGATCTGCTTGTTGTTTCATGCGATTTTGTGCCATGGTTAGGGCGTCCTTTAAGATTTGGAGAACTTGTTGTTGATGATCGATGTGATCTTCCACTGCTTGAACCTTAGATTTTTATTTTAGATAAGAAGTGATGGACGGAGGATGGTATCCATAGAGTGCCATAAATGGTCTCATTTTTTTGTAGTATGAAAGGAAGTGTTATACCACCATTCTGCCAAGGGTAACCATTTGAACCATTGTGTTTGTTTATCAGAGAAAAAGTAACGAAGGTAGCCTTGCAAACATTTGTTCACTATCTTGGTTTGTCCATCAGATTGAGGATGATAGGACGAGCTATGAACAAATTGAGTATCCAAACAAGAAAATAATTTTGTCCAGAAATTTCCAGTGAAGATGGGATCTCTGTCCCATACAATAATATTTGGGCTTCCATGTAGCTTTTGAACTGTCTCCATGAATGTGGTGGCAACTGTACTGGATTTGAAGGGATGAAAGAGTGGACAAAGGTGTGCATACTTGGTCAGTCTATCAACAATCACCATGATGACACTCTTTTCTTCAGACTTCGGTAACCCTGTGATGAAATCCATGGAAACCTCCTCCCAACGCTCACTTGGGATTGCTAATGGTTGTAAAATACCCGGGGTCTTAATTGTTTCCACCTTATTTTGCTGGAAACCAAATATTCTGCCACAAACCTTTGAACATCAGTTTTAAGGCCATCCCAAAAAAATTCCTCTCGACCCTATGGTAGGTTTTCAAAAATACCGAGTGCCCTCCTACTGGAGAGGTGTGCAATTCCAATAGTACCTTTTGTTTGAGTTGGGAGTTATTACATAAATATAAGCAATCTTTGTACCATAGTGAATAATTTTTCCATGTAAATGTATCTGATGCACTGGAATCCTGTTGCAACCTTTGAATGAGAGTCCACACATTTTCTTCATTCTTCCATTCATCCCTTGCTTCTATTATCCAATCCAATTGGATGATCGAGATAACACAAAGAAATGCTTCAACATATTCATCCTTTCTTGAGAGTGCATCTACCACAACATTTTGCTTCCCTTTTTATAGATGATTTCAAAATCATAACCCAATATCTCGGTCACCCATTTTTGTTGTTGTTATGAAGATAGTCTTTGTTACAAGAGATATTTAAGACTATCATGATTTGTTTTGAATTTGAAGTGCCTACCTATTAGGTAAGGGCACCATTTCTTCAATGCATGTAGTATTTCCATCTTTTCCTTCTCATAAATGGGTTTGTGTAAGTCCCTTCCTTTGAGTGGACGACTTTCAAAAGACAGGGGCCTTCCTTCTTGCATTAGGACAACACCAATTCCATTTCCCGAGGCATCACATTCCACAATAAAGGTTTTTGTGAAGTCTGGAGTGGTCAAGAAAAGAGCTTTGCATATCACCTCTTTAAGTTGTTCAATAGCTTTAGTTGCCTCTGGAGTCCATGAAAATGAATCCTTCTTAGTTAGTGTCGTTAAAGGTGCTGTTATTCTTCCATAGTGCCGAAAAAACTTATGGTAGTAACCTGTCAAACCCAAAAATCCTCTAAGATTCTTCAATGTTTTGGGAATTGGCCAGTCCATCATGGCCTCAATCTTGTTAGGGTATACCTTAACACCTTCATGAGATACAATATGACCCAAATACTCTACCTCCTTCACCCCAAAGAAACATTTGGATAGTTAGACAAATAGTTTTTGCTTCTTTAGTAGTTGTAGCACCTTGTCAATATGTCACACATGATCCTCCCAGGAATTGCTATAGATTAGTATATCATCAAAAAATACTAACACAAATTTTCAAAGGAAGGGCTTGAATATGGAATTCATAAACCCTTGGAATGTGGAAGGTGCATTTGTAAGGCCAAAAGGCATGACCAAAAATTCATAATGGCATTCATGAGTTCAGAATGTTGTTTTTGGGATATCTTCTTCCTTCATTATAATCTGATGATACCTTGAATGAAGATCCAACTTTGTGAAATAGATTTCTCCATGTAGTTCATCTAACAATTCATCAATGACGGGAAAGGGAAACTTATCTTTAATAGTGATCTTGTTGATCTCTCTATAGTCTGGACACATATGCCATGAGCCATATTTCTTGAGTACTATTACCACCGGTACAGAGTAAGAACTTTGGCTAGGTCTAATAATGCCAATATCTAACATTTCGTCAACCATACACTCAATTTCACTCTTCCTAGCATAAGGGTATCTTACGGCCTGATGTTGGGAGGAAAAATCCTAGGAATTAGGTGAATAGCATGATCATGATTTTGAGTGGGTGGAAGACCTTTGGGAATATATTCAAATACTTTGGAATGCTTATCAATCATCCCTTGGAGATCTAGGGGAATATATGGCTTAGATGTTTGAACATCTAGTGAGCATAGTTGTGCAATTACACATTGATGCCCCTTTTTCAATAATTTTGTCATGCCATTAGAGCTTATCACCTTACTAGATTTCTCTGTGATACCTCTTAACTCAATTTATTTTCCTTCCAATGAAAATCTCATGAGAAGTTCTTGAAAATTAAAAGTCACTGTTTCTAATGATTGTAACCATTGGATTCCTAGTACGACATCAACACCACCCATGGGTATAGAAATCATTGGAATATTCATTACATATTCCCCCATAGTAAGTTTGATCTTATTGCATTTTACTGAGCAATTGATAGTTCCTCCATCTACAATCATTACTTGAAACTCTGGCGCTGGATATACAAAGCAATTGAAAGCTTTGGCTAATTTATAGTGAATGAAATTATGAGTACTACCAGAATCAATTAGGACTATTACCTTTTTATTTTTGATATAGCCTTCGATCTTGAGGGTTTGAGGAGTGCTAATTCCGACCAATCCATTACATGATATCATGGGAGTCAACTCTTCCGAAGAAATCGCTTCTATGTTTTCATCTTGAGATGGTTCTTGTTCTTCTTCCTCTTCACAATCTATGTAGAGTAATTTCTTCTCACCACACTTATGTCCCTTACTGTACTTGCTGTCACAATTAAAACTTAAACCTTTTTCTTTTCTTTCCTCCAATTGTTGAGGTTTCAACCTTGCAGGTTGAGGTGTTTTAGAAGAAGGACCATTATTATCTCAATATATGTTAGGAGTGGTCCTTCTAGTAGCCATAGCCATATTTTTCCTTTCAACATTTATTGTCACCCTAAATGCATTCTCCAATGATTTGGGTTCCTTGAGGTGAACCTCATGTCGAATGTTATCCCTTAAAGTTCCTATGAATACATAAATCAAGTTCTCATTTGGAATATMTGTTACCTTTATATTCAATCTTTGGAAGTTTTCAATATGCTCTATAACTGAACCCTTTTGCTTGAGATTTATCAATTGGCTAAAGAAGGTATTTCTCCTTGTATCCTCATAGTGTCTATCATTCTTCTGTGAAAATTTTCCAAGTGACGAGTGATTTGTGAGAACAAATCCATCGATACCACACAAATTGATTGGGTTCTAAATATAAAGAAGTAATTCATACCTTTTGTGTATGTGGCACATCATGTAGATCAAAAAATTTCTCCATCTGAAGTATTGATGTGATTGGGTAATTGCCATCAAACTTCCTCATATCGATCTTTGGAACGTGGTTGGTCTTCAACCCAAAGTTGGATTTTCTCCATTCTTGATTCATCTTCCTTGTGTACTCTGTTATCACTCCAAGAAACTCCTTAGGGTTGTAGGCTAAGGATGCTTGGTAACTTAAAATATGAATGGGTTTATGATTATGTTGGGATAAAATGGGATAACTGACCTACTAGATCATATCAAGATAGTCAAAGAATATATAATTGGATGAGACAGTGCTTTCAAGAATCAATGATCAGATGAATAGCATAACAGTGGATGAAGAATGCTATACTTACTAACCAGATCACACCTGTGATGGGTCGGATAAGATAGTGCAGGTATCACTATTAAATCAAGCTTATGAGTTGACCAATGAGATGACAGTCATTGGCAACTAAGACAAACTTGACACAAAGTGAAGATTACCGTTAAATCAAGCTATGAAGTGACTAACGAGACGATGGTCATATTGCAGTTAAGATAACTTGAATTAAAGCATAGAAGGAATAAGAAGTGACAATCTGATATTCATAGAGAAAGAAGACTGTGATCTGAATTATATATCTATGACAATATATTACAAATGCAGCATGGTATTGTATCCAACATTCAAACCTCAGTCCTATGACTGAACCCCCTTCTTTACCTTACCATTTCTGAAATATAAATAAAGAATACATATTGTTATAGATCCTAAGAAGATGGATCTCAAAGCCACCTAGCAAATCTAGACTATTGTGTTTACAAAAGAATAGGATACAAGATCCTATTTTTGGACTAAGAAAACTAATCTTCAAATGCCATACGAGCCACTTGGGAAAAAAAAATAAAGATCTTCTCGAATATGAAGGTTATTTGATTCAATTTGAAACAGGTTGCTAAGTGTCTCGAATGCTGAAAACAACTTTAGTTAAAATTCCTTAGAATCTGAACCGATGATGAAACCTCTACCACTTGTCCTCTGCAGATGCTTCTAACAGCTGTGTTTACACCTCTGAATGGGAGATTTAAATCACAACTTGCTGAAGAAACAAAACTCCCAAAAACATCAGTTGGCAGTTTCAAGCTATAATTCTTCAGCATATGCTCCAAGCTGGAGGGGAAGTGCCTGCATTTATAACACTTCAATTAGATTTCCACTCATAGAGTGCATCATTTCAACCATGTGCCCTCTGTCAATACATACATCCTGCAAAACTTGAGGTGGAAATTTTGTTTCCTGTTGAGCAAAGACTATGCTGTGCTCAAAAACTCTAGCTAGAGATGCATCATTTGTGGCCCTGCAAAATTTGATTGAGAATCACTTGGCAAGTCGGCCCATTGTGCCTTGCATCAGATGAAGACTGAACAAGGTCAACCAATTTAGCATCAACATTGTCTTTCAATATTCTATCCAATGTAAGAACCTTGTCAGATTCTACCCTTGATGTCTGCTGGGTATTTCTTGTCCAAATTCTGTAGTTGTTCCCAGAAGAGTAGGTTCGTCGAGCCATGKATTTGTSGTTATAACCAAATCTCTGCCCTGACATTGAATTTGAAACTATTACTCCACTTGAAGAGACTTGTCGAGCCATTGGGCCATTATAGGATTTCCTGGTTCTCTTCCAAAGTGMTCTGTTGGTTTTACTTCGTTCAGGGCCTCTACTRYAAACAAAATAGTCACTACTGCCATACCYAATATCTGCATTTCATCACCCACCATAATACAGAGAATCTATGACTAAGCAGGGGACCTGAAAACATTTCCCACAACCAGCTTCCATCCTGAGATCTCTTTATTCATTTGAGCTTCCTTATCCAGCTCCTCACACCAGGTTAGATTCTGCCTTACAGTTTGAAGGAAAATCACAAGCACAACAAATGGAGAATTCTCTGGATCAGAAGGGTTTGCCTGAATTAGAAATTTATCATGCCAATTATTTAGGTTATCAAACGATTTTAGCACATTAACATCGTATACAAGAACACAACAATCGACACCACGATAGAAGGCAACACCAAGGCTCTGAAATCTTTCCTAGCAAGAATTATCTCATATCTATAACGTGAACAATCTATCCTCAAAACTGAACTTCTTTAGTCAAGAAATCAACTCCAATGGTTGCTTTATACTGGTTGCTGAATTTTTGTTTACATATTGATTCATCAACGAGGTTTTACCAGCCCTGCTATCGCCAAGAATGATAGCCTTTAACAAAGATCTTATGCGGGCCAACTCTCAAGTCGTAGATGTGCATGCTTATCATCTGTTAGCTTTTGCCCCATTATTATTTGCAAAACCTAGTAATGGCATTTGTGAGCTTCACACATGTTCAAAATAAAGCGATGATCTATTGACGAGATCTTTGCCTGGTCTTATCGCGCGCCATACCAAGAATTTATGATAACTTACAGTTTAGACACTTGGATGATGTTTCAGCATCTATTCACCAACAATCTTGCAATGACGACAAAGAAATGCGCCACTTGACATGATTTTCGGTGGTTAACAATCATTCCCAGGCTCGCTTGACATCTGGCTCGTGCGAAAGCATGAGGGTTTTTTAAAATTGAACGTGGAAATGATTTCAGTGGTTAAGGGCCTTTTGCTAGATGCCTCTTATCCACCGAAAAGGTCAACTTTCGGTGGTTAACAAGTCATTTGATAGACCCCTTTAACCACCGAAACCTGTGATTTCAAAATTCGAAAGCCAAGACCAAAAGTGATGATTCTTTCGACTTTAGACTTCAAAAATAGACCCTCTAATGTACTCTAAAAAATTTAGAAACAAATTGTTTTGACTCATTCCTATCACCTAAATATCGAATACTTGACAGTGCTATTTTAGGATATAACATCTGGCTCCTACTCGGGGATGGAATCCTCCCAGTGAGGTTACGAGAACAAGTAGTTCCAGTCGCCTTATTTGTTGGGATATGGAGTCATTTGGCTTGTGCAATCGGTAGCCTTCTCTGCTTATTCATCCAAAATATGAAAACAATATTCGCATAGCTTTGAAATTGCATTCTATTGGGCATGGAGTCATCTGGTTTCCTTTGGCATTGGGCATGGAGTCATCTAACCTATGCAACTGTTCTTCAGAAAACCTGTAGCCTGAAAACTTGTAACCTTCCTGTAGACTGCCTGTTTATTCAACAACCAATAACTGAAAGAGTCTACTTGCTCATATGAAGAGCTTATTCTCCTATATACTCCTACTCTAACTGCTGCAAATACATGTTTCAGGTATATACACATTTCCAGAAAAATAATTCAAGTAGCAAATTGCTTGACCCATCTTTATGTATACAACATGGAACAGGGAAGGAGAACAAAAGATACCACAAGAAGACTGCAACCGGCTCATGTTCACTGCTGCAAACCATGATGCCAAACTTTGTAATATATGACATCACTGAAAACTGTGAGTCCATCCACATAGCAATTGGATCATAAAATTTATGTATGACAATACCTTGCTGTTTAATGTGGAAAATATGCTTTCCTGTATTAGTTCCATGATGTTCCTGATCTGATCTAGGACTATTTCCATATGCAATCTGCTCTTTATCATCTGGAATCTCAAAAGACATAACCATTGAATTTTTTAGAAAAGTATCATATTCAACCACAGATTTTCCAACACAATCATATTGTCCATTAATTTGATAAAAAAAATCATATTCATGACAGAATTCTGGAGAAAGGACATCGGCTGTGAAAACTAAATGATTGACTTCATCTTGATGCTGTTCTTCGATAGGCAAAGAAAGAGGTTCTTCAAGATCAAATCCATAGCTATCATATATAGGCTGGCTGCTGCTCAAAACAACATTATTTGATATAGAAATCTGATCTCCTTCATCTGCATACTTATCAAAGATAGGTGAACAAAAAACCTCTGTGTCTGGTAAAGAAAGACAAGCAATCTTCAAATCCTTCTCATCACTCGTAGGCAGAAAAATGTCATAAGAAACCTCTTCAAAAATTTGAGAACAATCCTTTTTTATAACCGATTCTTCATACAAATCAAAGGCAGCTTGTGCAACAGAGATAAGGTCTGATGCATCTACATATATATAATTCTCATTATAACCATTGGTATCATGAATATCTCCCTTAACAACATAACTTTCATCTCTGCAAACAGAAGAATCGACTGCTTTTTACTAAACATGCTTTTCAAATTCATCACAACATCTTTTAAAGAGACTTTCAGCTGAAAATTCATCTTCTTCTTCCCCTACCCTATAATCATTCTCATTTTTGTTTAAAGTAGTAGGTACATAAGAAGAACAATCCCGAGAATCTTCGGTCACACAATCATCAATATTCACATCAACTCTATCTTGAAGATCTTCCTCTTGAACAACAATAATAGAAAGAATTTCAGGTTCACAACTAGAAGAATAAACATTTTGAATATATGAATGAAATTCTTCACAACAACCCTCAAGAAGAATTTCCTAAGCAAAATACCTTTCACATTGATGATGGAATACTGTATGAAACTCTTTTAAAGAAGATATGATAGAAGGAGGTAAAGATTGATACCATTCACGAGCATCTCCTTCCAATGAGAAGACAAACATCTTCATGAGCACATCCTCATGATATATATCCAGCTGAATCATGCATTGATGAAATCTGATGAGATGATCTGAAGGATTATCTTCTTTCTTTTCTGCAAATCTTGGGAGGTGATCTCCCCAAATATCTATAGAAGGAACTGGATGTGGGAAACTAGGAACTGTTGAGAAGTCAAGAGGTGCAAACCTCTGAGCCAAAAGAGCTGCAAACACTTTTGACATTTGATTATTGTGGAGTCACCACTGAATCTGTCCTTCATGGAGTCGCCAGATAGATAATTACAACCAAATGATGTCCAAGCTTTGTCTATCATCAAAGCTGGATCTTGTCGTCTCCCAAGGAAGCTGAGCTTCAATCTCCTCTCCCCGGCAACAACACCAATTTGTTATCACTCCAAGAAACTCCTTAGGCTTTGTAGGCTAAGGATGCTTGGTAACTTAAAATATGAATGGGTTTATGATTATGTTGGGATAAAATGGGATAACTGACCTACTAGATCATATCAAGATAGTCAAAGAATATATAATTGGATGAGACAGTGCTTTCAAGAATCAATGATCAGATGAATAGCATAAAAGTGGATGAAGAATGCTATACTTACTAACCAGATCACACCTGTGATGGGTCAGATAAGATAGTGCAGGTATTGTTAGAATATAGAGGATTGTGCTCGTTTAACCATTGACGATACCCTCGTCACCCAACCACAGGCCTTAAGCCACCCTCCGAGCACCTTGACCTTGACCGAGAAGAGAATTCTAGGTGCAATCAATAGCCAAGAGAGGCCAAATGCACCAAGCAAAAGAATAGAAACTAAACTGAACAAATGATCCCACCCAGAAGCTAGCGCACCACTTTCCCACCTTTCCTAGAAAACCTGTGCACCAAACTACTGCTGCCTGCAACTGCCTGCGCAGATATTGATCTCACTGCAACTGCTGAGATGACAAATAATGAAACTGGCACCCTATATTTATAGTGGACTAGCCAGTCTAACTGGGACTGACCTGGCCAGTCTAACTGGGCCGACTTCTCCTTCTGGGCATCAATAATATCAATATAAATATATTTGTTCAGCCGACAACTTGTCTAGGGTTTCCTTCAATTCTTTGCTTCCTTCTGGAGGATTCTAGTCTCTTCATAGGTCATAATAGAGGTTCATACCTCCTGAAGCTACCA
>JASDQU010310202.1:59214-69550 GCA_032191745.1 Picea mariana
TGTCATTGTGGGTATCATGCTTTGCATCTTAGCTTCCCAAATCACATTTTCTTTTGGGTCATAGGAATGCACCCTGATGAGTATACTAAATATAGTATCACTACCACTCTAGGAATGCACCTTGTTTCATACATCTTGGAAAACAACATGGGTGTCATCCATTTATTTCCCTTGGCGTTGATTTTTCCTTTGAGTAGTTTTTCATCCGAGATTTTGTTGTATGTATTTGAAATTGTCATTATAGTTGTTCTGACCTTTCCAACTTTCCTTCTAATTTTCTCGGCTTCTACTATTTTTCCCATTCTCTTAATTATAACTATGGAAGAATCGATATTCAAATTTTCGTATTATACTTTGGGCTTGCTTTCATTTATGAAATTTTATCATCATACTATTGTATTCCTAATTTTTTCTTTTCGCCGTGTGCTTTTTGTGCTGTCATGTTATTTTTTTTGATTATGTGCTAATACCATAAATGCTCATTTTGAATTTTGGATAACGGATCCAATCCAAGCTCTCATGATCTTGGTTATAGAATAATGAGTAGGTATGCGCTTCCTTTGTTAGTCACATCATATTGTGAAATAATTTCCGCAACCAAAAGTCTTGTATTGCCTCATTAGTTCTCTCTATTGATCCCTGATAGCAACCAATCCTTTTTATCTTCTTTGTTTATTCCTTAGGCTTCTTTCTATTCTATTAGGAATTCATGGGATTTTACATATTCCACTTCTTTTTATAATATTTGTCTATCCCTATCTCTGATATAGGCTAATTATTTCTTCATGCCGTCCCTTATTAGTAATCTATAGGTCTTTCTGCATCCCTTTTTTCTGATAGTCTTGTAGATCAATCTTTAATATCGAGTGTGCCTGGTATGTGTTCTATTAATTTTGTAATAAATTCCCAGGATATGGTGAATATTTCGAATGACATATCATATATCATACCTCTTCTTGATTTCATCTCTTGGTCTTTCTAGTGCCATCATTACATGCTAAGGTGATTGGTCAGATGAAACTGTAATAAACCGGTTTGACCCAAACCAATCGTTGATTTATACATTTATGGAATGGTTCAAAGGTTCTAATTGGAAAATTTATTCACATCACTATATGAATCATACCTTAGATCTTGTATAATGATATTTAATTGCTTTCGCAATGTTAAAAAGGGGTCCAGGTTTTGTGGTAAAGTTGCCCCTACGGACATGTGAAACCCCTCTTCTTTGATTCAAGACAGAAGGAAAACAAATGGTAACTACTTTCCCTTTAGACCTATTTCAACAAACAAAATACGAAGTAATATATATATGGTTCACCTTTTAACGATGGTTGTCCTCGCTGCTCCAACCTTTGACCTTGTTGACCAAGCTCTTAGGCGCAAGATAGGACCTACAATGAACACATAGGAATCTCCTTTCTTCTACTCTATATTTTTAGGTGACAATAGATTTATCTATCACGACTCTCGCAACAATAGACATGAATGAGCCAATGACACAAAACATGAAGGGAATATGCCAAGTTATGTATTAATGGAAAGCAATAATGAAGCACTTACAATCAAAGTTGATGTTGCAACAACTCCTCAAAGATTTTCTATCCAAATCTCTCTTGAATGCTTCAAGATCAAAGGTATGATGATCTCATGGATTCTCCTCCCCTTTCACCTTGGAATTCCCTCATTATATAGAATTTGGAGGATTAACCACCATGAAGTATTTTAGGAAATAATTGAGGATTTAGATCCATAAGTTGGGATTTAGCTTATCTTATGGATATTGAGTTTATCTAATATGAATCCATGAGATATGACTCTAATCCTTAACCTCATCTTCTCATAACTAACCCTTAGAATAAGGTGGTATAGCCATAACTCTCTCTAACCACTTCAATGCTTTTGCAACATTGAGCACAGAGCGTTGACACCACTCCCTATACATGGACAGGGGAGTGTTGACAAGAGTTCAACGCTCCCTATACATGGGAAGGGGGGAATTTACAAAATTTCAACGCTCCCTATACATGGGCAGGGGAGCGTTGACCTTAAAAAATGGTCAAAATATCAAGGTAAAAGGTATTGTTTCGACCTTCTCATGGTGAGTTTTTCTCATCCACAATGACTAGGGATTATGACAAATGTTCTTCCATGGTGTCAAAGTTGTGAAAATTAATAAAGTGAACATGAAACTTAGTAAGGTGCATAAAATACTTGATAAAGTGCATGTGACACTTAATAAGGTTCATACTACACTTACGACACTTAAGTGCGACATTTGGTGGTGCAACATTTAGGTGTGTAACACTAGGTTGCATAATTATTCTATCTATTCTATTATGATGTTGGCCAGTATCTAACTAGTATGTTCACTACTTCTAATGGAAAATTCTTCAAACCCATTCATGTGGTCCCAAAATATGGGTGATCCCAATTTCTATGAGCCCCTTGGAATTGACAACTTCCCTATTCCTTCTGAAGCTTCCATTCTTCATTTTAATGGCTAGCTAGGCCTAGTTTAGTTAGATATCCAATATGGAGATGGATGTTCTTGTTGCTCTAGGTACTTCAAAAATTGGGCCCCCCATTGATGGATTTGTACCTATCTTACATATGGTAGGAAATGTTGATGGTGTAGGTCATGTCTTCATTACAAGTGTTCTGTTTACTCTTCTTGCTGAGAACTTGAGTTTCTCCTTGGAGGAGAAAGTGGATTTGCCGCTTCAATAAGTTTCCATCCTATCGCAAGATATTAGTGATGTTAAAGAATTATTTTGGAGATGCATTTATAAGATATTAGGTTGTTCTCTTGGAAGCCCCATCAATATCAACGATTGAGTTGCAAGAATTTACTTATCTACATATTTCTCTATTTTGTAACTAGCTAGTTGTATATTTTGTCTCGATTGCATCCTTCTATTTTAGATTGGTATTAGATTGTAAACTTTGTAATACTGATACTTTTTAATGAATTGTAATACTAATACATCCTTATAATGACAGATCTATGTTCTAAACTTCTAGTTGTATTTATTCTATATTTGTGTTCCAATAATGTGGTATATGCTTAATAAATGTAATGAATTTTTTGATTCTCTCTTTTGTCCTATATTGGTCCCATTTAAAAAAAATGCAATTATCTTCTTCTTTTGATAGTAATAACTATTAGCACTGTTTTTTTTTTTCTTCAAAATGATTTCTGGCATATATGGTCTTTATAATATTTCTTCATATGCCATGTTCCTGGATTTCATTTATGCGTTATTTGTATTCTGCTTGTTTTTTCAATATTTTTCCAAGCTTGTCCTTGTTGAAATTCTAACCATACTATTTCTTAGTTTATAGGCATCTCTATCTATGATATGCGTATCCTTAATATTAAATTCATTGTTTCCTTCCCTCGAGGGACTTAGTTTGTTTTTTTGGTTTTACTTCAAAATTTCTTGAACATGTTATATCTGGTAATCCATCAAGACCCTTTAAATTTTCTGTACTCTTTTATATCCTTGATCACCCATTTCTGATGTGTTTGGATATCTGTAGGTGGCTACCAGATCACCTTTAACTAGAAATTATTACCTTTTTTTGGTCTTTCCTCTTTTTGATTGTCTATTCAAACTTATTGTTGATTTTACTGATTAGAACTTTACCTAACAATTAGATCACCTTCCATCAAGAATTTTGGATATTTTCGTGCCCCTTTTGCTTTTGATCGCTCTTCTAGGCATATTTCCAATGTCCTTAACTAAGACTCTTCTTGATGTTTGGATCACCTTCCCTTGATAATTCCATACCTTTTCTTGTCCCTTTTCCATCTGATGGCTCTTCCAAGCTTGTTTTTGATGTCCTTGACCAAGAATTATTTTGATGATTGAATGACCCTGCATCAAGAATTCTGGAACTTTTCTTATCCCTTTTCCATACTATGGCTCTTCCAAGCCTATTTATAGTGTATTATTTTCATTAGGGTTCCTTCCCTTGGAGTATTTATCTTCCAGGCTAACCTTTGATGATGACCACAAGTTTATGTCACTATCATAATCATGCCACTCCATTGGATCACCTTCTTTTAGGAATCCTAGACCTTTCACTATCCTTATTAAGAACGATGGCTTCTTCTAGGCATATTTCCAATGGTAGTGCATTCAACCTTTGGATCACCCGTGACTGATTTCCTTTCAAGTGTACATTGAGAGTCCACCTATTATAAGTTATCGATGTATTGATTCTCTCGATGAATCCTCCCAACCAACCCAAAAATAACCATACCCATAAAGAAAAAAAAATAATTATTTTACATCAAAGCCTCATTGGTATTAACAAAATCATAGTCAAGAAACAAATCTCCTACTTCATCTTTGACCTTTTTTTTCTCATATCATGCAATATTTAGACAATTGAATCATGTATTAATGTAACACCTTATGTTGCATTCAAGTACTGTGTTATATTTTTTTATTTTATGTGATGGAAGATGTTATTGTTATTTGTGGATGATTGACTCTTCACTAATTATTGCTAGATAATCCTTATAAATATCATACTCCATGGATTATGGTTGAGTTTTTCTCGAGGGATAGTTGTCGATAAATATTATTTTGATAATAGGGGACATGTTCTCTTTAAAAAATTATTGTTAAGCTTCTTATGATATGCTAGCTATTCTCTGGATAGACTTTGCGTGATTTATATTGTTAGTTGGAATCTTCATTTGGGATGATCCCCTATTTGATATTCACTTTCTATGAGATATATGGGTGACCTAATGAATGTACCCTTGAAGGCCTATGATGAGTAATTCTTATTTGATATCATATTTGTGTACTTATCTAGGAGTGTCTCCCTTCTTTACATGACATGATTCTTACAATACATGTATCGATGTTTTAGTTAACTAATAAGAGATGGTGGTCCTGAAATCACCACCCCCCTAGTTATTGCTTCTATGAATGAGTGGGTATGAAAGCCTAGACACCTATGAAGTGGTCTAGTTTGTGATAAGTTCTAATGTTTCCTTAATTGATGGTTTAGTCAACATTAAATGTTCTTGAAAATAGTCAGGTAACATTGGTAATCCTTGGACAATGATTAAAATGATTAATCCTTAATGGTATGGTTAAGACTATATATATACTTATTGTCTAACATGCTTATTGATGTGTCGATGCTATGGATATTAATGATGATATTGCATGACACATTTGTATTCTTAATGATGGAAATGAAGTATTGATGATATTTGATGATGATTTACTATGATTTGTCCTTTTCATGAGATGATTGATGATGTATACATGCATTATACCTTTCCATTTAATATGGTTCATATGATGATTTATGATATATGCATGGCTTGTTATAATCTATACATGTACAATATGCCTTGCCATTAATATATTTCATATTATGGTGAGATTGATTATGATGTTACACATACATTGGTATCTTGGATTGGAGACTTGTTATGTGTTTAGGCCTTGATGACTAGGGAAATGCACTCAAGGTAAGGGATCTTGTCTCAATGAGGATGCATATATGATCCTAGTTCCTAGGAAGCTTGAGAAATGGGAAAAGGATTGTGAAAATGACATCCAAAGTTAACCTAGGTAAAAGGGTAGAAGGAGTTGTAACTCATTTTTACCTTATTCTTGATACTTGTAAATTCATCCTCGAGACCAAATTCACCCTTGCATGGAAAAGGGGAAGGCCAAGAGACAAAAAATGGAAATATGTTACATTAATATGGATTATAAATGAAGTGGCTTGCCCATTATTGGGGCTGGATATATCATGAGGAAATGCTTTATGTAACTTAGTATGGTTGCTGTATTTGTGTTATGATATTGGTGAGTTGCATATATTTGTGTTTGTTCCAACTAGGTCTATGCGGATTAAGGGGATAGGAGTGTAATTGTGACATGAGGTACTAAATATCAATATGCATGGATCCTTGTACTATTTTCCTTGGGCCCAATTTGTAGGATGCCATTGATGTTGTGGTTGAGATCACCAATTGAAGGTGGTATTAAGATCATTGTAGATCAGGGTGCCACTTCTATTTTAGTCGCGATCACCAGTTGAAGGTGATAGTAATATCCTTGCTTGAAGGGGGGCACCATTACTATCATGGTTGTGATTATCAAATTAAGGTGGTAGTAAGACCCATGCACACCATAATCCTTTGGGTTTTGGAGGTGTTGCAAGTCTAGGATCTTCTCCACCACACCTAGGATGAATTGTTGTAAGCATGCCTGATTTATTCCTGAGTAGCTTGTGTTGGATTCTTGGGAGTAACATGATTTTATGAATTTCTCACCTCATTGAGCTTAAGCCTTGCTCAGGTAGAAACACTTGTGAAGGTGATTACATTGGTTGTGTGGAAAATAAACTCTTGGTGTGTTTTCCCTCTTTGTTTATTGAAGATTGGTTTAAAAGATCTTGTTGGAGACTATTCGTGTGAGCTAGAGTGCAACTAGCCCAACCTTGGACTCCTGCGAGATAATAGGTGTTAGAGCAAGATTTTCCTCACCCTATGCAATCTTGCAGAGAGATATTTATTCCATTTCCCTATGTAGACTTATTTTCCATTTTGATAAAATCCAGAGACAAAAATACAAATTTTTCCACTTGTACGCATCTTGCACACTATACAACAAGCATATATGCAGGCTACTCCACTACATACCGTGTACATCAATATTTGTGCCAAAAAATCAAAATTAAATGTTAGGTTTCCATGTTACGACAGGAGATCTCTGATCCTTGGACTTCCATATATTGGAAACGTTTCGACTCGGCCCTTCAGTTCCATTTTGAAGGCTATAAGTGGGCCAATTCCGAGCTATGGAAAAGGGGAAAAAATTCAACTTTGAGAGCAAAGTTACTCTGGATAAATTATTACTTCATATTGAGTCTGCATCCCTTTGTCCTTTAAGTCTGAACACAATGTTCAGCCCCCAAGCTATTCCCTTATTGATGGAGAACCTCATTGTCTCCCTTCTATGAGCTTGCCTTTGGTGGAGGATTGAAGTGGTGGAGCCCCAACTGGAAGGAACTTGGTTTCTCGGTTTTTAACTGTGCCAACATAGAAGTCTATAATATTTTCACTTCTGCTGATCATTTATTAATAGAAATACTCTCTTCCCATCCAATTGATAACTTGCAAATATATGAGTTATTATCCATGGGCATGCTTGTTTTGTATATTAATGGATTATGCTATCTAATGTGATTACCTTTTATATTATCACTATATGCTTGCTCTGCTTGTTTGATGAGAACTTGTTGCAAGTATAAATATTTGGGTCAAAGTGCTCAACGATGGACATCATCAAACATCTGGACGAGGTAGGTCCCTTTATTATCTTGCTTGCACATTGGTTTATCTAACATGTTTTTGGGATAGAGTTGATTTTTGCAGTCATATCCGTCTATTGTGGTTTACCCTAGACATAGAGATATTTTCCTCGTAACAGAATTGGCGACTCTGCTGGGGATGCATATTTTTTCTTAGGGTTTGAAGTACTTTTCTACTTGGATTTCTCTCGTTTCTATTATGGTTCTTGTCGTATCATTGCTTGGCAGATCCTGTTCATTCTGGGTCTAAGTTTTAAGCCTTTCTCCCTTGCCTGACCTTGTTTTAAAGCATATACACACCTTTTTCCTCGACAGTCGCGTATACACACGGGTTGTCTCACTGCAAGCTACGTATATACTCTCTGTTTTCCTAAATAGTCATGTACATCAGTTTTCCTTGCCTTTTTTCATGGTCTGGTGTTTGCTAGGTGGGATTTGATGCTTGTTGAGCCTTCTTGGGTCTCTGTAGTGTCTGTTGAGTGCTTGTGGGATGACATGAAACCCTCTTTTGGTTGAATTTCTGGGCGAAGTATTTCTCTTCATATTTTAATTTTTTATTTTCCTTGCACATTGGGATGGGTGTTTTATTGCTTGGTATCCTGCTTGAGTTATCTCTTTTTTATACACAGTAGGGTTATATATCAAGTTACTTTTCAGTCCATGCATTTTCAGTTTTGATAAATTCAAAATACAAAAAAAATAGGCATTTTGCATTGCTTGGCATTTTTGTCTTTTGAATCTTTACCATTAGCTTAGTGCATATAGTGAAATATTGCATTTTTACTTCTAAATTGCAGAGTTGAATTTGAAAATTGCATTGGTTTTTAGAAGCATATCATTCATTGAAAGTTAACATTAGGACTTTGCATTATTTTTATATTTACTTTTCTTGTAGAGTCATAACACCATGCGTTTCACTACCATACCTTTTTGAGTAATCACGGCCATAAAATCAATGCTGTAATTTAAAATTTATTAGTAACGATTTTGTTTTCTAGGGTGCACAAACTAGCCTAGGATTTAGTGCCTTGGAATAGGATTTTGTGAGTAAAATTCTCCAAGGCAATTAAAACAACATATGTGTTTGAGTCAGGGAGTGGAGAAATCCATTGTATAATTGGTAAGATTGGGAGGCTTCGCTCACACCAGAGTTAATCACGAGGTCACGCAAAGCTGGTTGACATGATATCCCCCCGATACCTTCCTAGCGTCAGAGATATTTCTGGGGATCTTGTTAGTGCCCTTACCTCTGTGAGAGGCGGTGCTTTCAAGGTGTCATGATTTTCTACCTTGCACATACGGTGGACCTGACTTACGACTGCTCGCCTGTGCATCAATTATACAATGGTTTATTAGTTTCTTGATTTAGGTGTCTCATAGGTTACTTGCAGGGGTTATTGTGTAGGTACCCTGGGTTAGATAAGGGTCGGACAACACACAACCTTTATGGAGGATTACGTCTCCAGGGGGATCTGAACGACTGGTTGTTAAGCTCATGAGGGCCCTTGTATCTAATTTTGTTACCTCTGATCTTTAGCAGGGAGTCTCAGGCCCCTCTTGGGAAAGACATACTTCTTTAGGGAGGGAGGCCACTCGGTCACTTTACCCCGTTTGCATGCATTTTGGTCATTTGACTTTTGGTGTGCTCTTTGACTACTAGTCAACCTTAGGAGTCTATATTGAGTTTTCATTATCATGGACAATGGAGTTCCTTTTGCTCCCTCGTTTACCGCTACCCAACCTATATTGCCTACTCATTTCATGGGGATGAATCCTTCTGCTTTTCATAATGTATGAAGAAATATGATACTCAGTCCGCGCCTTGGGCCTCTAGCCATTTTTCTGTTGATATGCCCTCACCCGTGCAATCCTCTCCCTGGTCCACTTATATGAATCCTAGCATTGGATTCGGGGGCACCATGGCCTTGATGCCTATGTATTCGTTTGATATGAGTCATGTCCCTCAACCAACTTTCACGATGGGAGGTTGGAACCTCCCCTCTTACAGGTCCAATCCTAGTTATGCTTTTTCAAGAGCCAATACTCAAATGGGTGCTTATTCTACTTATTAAACTCCATCCATGTATCCTTCGGCCACCACATCGGTTCCTTTGAACACTTTTCCCATGAAAGGTCCTCATGTATCCTCAGGTATTTCATACGGGGAGAATCAGTTTTATGGTTCAGACTACCCTCTTTACGGAACTCCTTCACAAGGGGGAAACATATATCCTTACCTGAGTAACTCTTATCATACTTCTGCATTTTCACAGACTTCGGTAATGATGCCCGTACAAACCTCTTTGAACCAATTCGATGGAGGATACCACCTTTTTAGATAGGGACAAGGGGTAAACTAGGACCATACCTAGCCTGCAATGTTTCAAAGCCAATCTTTCCCTGGACCTTGGAATCAAATTCCACAACTCACCACTAGTACAATCATTGCCAATCATACTGGAGCTCCCTCACCAACCTCTGCTAGTAATGTTGGAGATGAGTCAACAACCTTTGCGAGTCATGTTGATCACCCGCACCCAACCGCTACTAGTCATAATGGGGGCAACACTTTAGTCACCACGAGTCTTATCAATGTCACATATCCAACCTCTGTACATCATGTAGGAGATGATTCTCTTGCCTTTGCTTGTCTCAATGAAAGCATGTCACCAGCCATTGTGAATGACACTGGGGGCATTGAAAAGACTTGACGCCTCCGACATAAGCCTAAATTCCTTTGCAATACCTACGAAGGAGATCACCTTACTTGTATGTGTCTAGCCACTGCTAAGATACCAGAATCCTGGGGCTCACCCAAGGGCCCTTCAGATTCTGAGGCATCTGTGGTTTCGCCACACCCTGTTTCTCCTTTGATTGATGCGGTGGTAACACTGCTCCAATTATCTCCTGACCTCACACCCGTTTTCGAGGGTGATGTGTCCCCTACCCCTGTTATCATGCATCCTCTTCAACCTAGTAT
>JASDQU010310204.1:0-27281 GCA_032191745.1 Picea mariana
CCACCATTCTAGCGAGTCTTTCACTCTGTATTTTTACAGTCTCTGTACATTTCTTTCATTAATAGAAATCGTGTATTACTGTATATCTGTGTTTATGGTTGCATCTCTGATACATTTCTGTTATATTATTGAATATCCGCGATATCTCTGTGCATTTCCTTATTATATCTCCGCTTTCATTTCGTGCCAAAAATAATCCAGATCAGATAGATTTCTAACGATGTATCCCATTCATCAAATAGAGTTAGGATGAATGATTTACAACCCGAACAATGGAGAGTAAATTTTAGGCCCCAGTTAACTTCTGAAGGCCATAACTTCCTGCTCCAGAATCTGATTGAGGCACAAGAGTAGTCTATGGAAATATATTGAACCATAGAACACAATCATGGAGATAAATTAAAATTTTGGGCACGTTAAAAATGTTTAAGAGGTCATAGAAGGTACATGTAGCATTCAGGGCCAAAAATACAAATCGACCTGAAACTTCAACAGGTTGTATCCAACAACCTGGAGCTTCGATAAAGGTGAAAATTGGCCAGAGTGTCCAGATTATGTCAGTGAAGACACACATTTGATATCCTTTCAAATTTTTAAAATAACATATGTAATTATGCATAGGCATTGCACATGGTTAAAACGTATACATAAGAAGTTTTTGGGTAATAATCAAATGACCATAACTTTATGCTCAAAACTCAGATTTGAGAAAGAAAGCAATCATTGGAAATGTATTGGACAGAGGAGTCCATGTAATCACCCAACATTGTGAAATGGATAACATAATTCATAAGAATCCATAAGAATATTTATGGTAACCATGAAAGGGAAAAATTGTGCATATGTTACCAGAATTGTATATTGTGGTTGTATGCTTGCTCTAACCATAAATTTTCGAATTGTTATCTTTTATAATAAATGTATTGCAAGTAGAGATCAAGGTTGATGATAAAGCATATAAATTTTTTCTTATAAAAGTGGTATCTTTAGGTATGAGTAACAAGGTAGGTTCAATTATTCAAAATGTGGAATGGTTGCTTGAGGAAGCTACCAGCTAAAAATGTCTATACTTAGAGTAATGTATATGCATGAAGCTGAGACCATGGAAGTATGGAGAGATGGTTTTCATAACATGTGAGAGGATTGAAATTTTGGTTAAAGATAAAAACGGTACTCAAGGCCAGAGTGCTATGATGAGAATCTTTCACAAGATGACCAAAGGACAAGACTAAATAATGACAAGGTAGGAGTCTAGATGTAACCATGAAGGCTTGGGAGGCCAAGAAGAGAAAATTTATGGGTGAAGGAAAATACTACAAGAAATCCATTGATTATAATTAGAGTGGAATCAAGAAACAAGAAGAAAATATTTACTGGCTGAAGTAGTGAAGATCCATTCACCATAAACAGTGTCAATGTACATTGGGAAACACTTTTTTCAAAATAATTTTTTGTCATGATGCTAGTTTCTGATAACAAAAGAAAGAGGGTGTACTTGGAGATAAATGACACATTTCCAAGGATCAATCCTACAGTTTTGGGATAACACCTCCCATGATGGTTATCAGAGTAGCGCAGTGGAAGGATGGTTGTGTAACAAAACTTCAGGGGTGAAACAATAAAGGTGTGTACATACTAAAGAAGTGTCAACAGATGCATCAACAATGCATTATGTGCAGATTAGCTTTAGAAGGATGCAATCAGAGTTCTGGGAGAGGAATTCCATAAATGCAGTGAATTCCGGAAGTGGGTAAAGTCCATGAAAAATTGGAGAAGAAGACATATGTGCATCAATATGGTATGATGGAAGTTGACTATGCAAGTCAAGTTGAAATCAAATGGTCAAGACATGAGAAAGTAATGGTTCAAGCAACTCCAAGTGTTGATATGTTCAGTCAAGGAAAGGTTGAATCACTTTGTTTCAATAAAGAAATTGGTGTTAAATATCTAAATTCAATAAGAGAGCATGTTTGGAAATGCAATTTGGTCATACATGTGTTTGGTCAGATGGATCTAGGAAATAACTAAGGCTGAAGTTCATATCAGCATATTATTTGGCTGAAAATATAAATTGATCAATAGTAGTTTAGATGGAAAAGTGCTCTGTAAGGGAACAACAAAGAAAAGTGATATAGGGAGAAAGAGGTTGCTGCAATTACTGTAGCAACAATTATGTTATGGCTTGTTGGACAGCCATACATAGTACAAGAAATTGGCATGCAAATGCATTTATGAGCATGTTGATGATGCATTATTAGTGCATATAAATATGCATTGATGAACATAGATTTGTTAATATACATATATAACATAATAAGACTAGGATTAGTCTATTGTTGAATATATAATAATATGAAAGAGAGAATTCTTGCATGATTGAAAGTGTTGCTACTAATGTTGTTGCATATGGAGGGAAGCAACATCAAGTTGAAGTGTTGATTATAAGGCTAATAAAAGAGGCATGGGAGTTTCTATTGTTATCAACTAATCATGTAACATCAAAATTATTTAATGGAAACTATGAAGGTATGATTGTTATGTACTTTTGTTGCATAATTACTGAAAGGAATTAAGTAAGAATTCCCTAGGTAGAGTTATTTTATAAAATGACTTTAATGTATAATTTGAATACATTAATGGAAATACGATACCACTAGGGGTGGTAAAGGCTAAAGGCCTGTGATAATTACAAATAAATGTTATCTTTTGAATGCATACATGTGATGTAATAACATAGTATGGATCTAGTGGTTATGAGCTAATAACCAAAGAAATAAAGGGTATGACCCTGTTATAGGCATGGATGCCAAGAAAGCTAGTCATGTGTGAGACCATGCCATGGTTAGTTATGGAAGGCTATGTGCCACACAAATATCCAATGAACTTCTTATTTCTAAATAATATTAGGATTGCAACCTTTTTACTAACACTAATGAACACCACCGAATTATATTCTTGGTGTAGTGTTCGGGTTGAAAAGGAAGGCATCCAAATAGTTGAACATACAATAGGAAGTGTATGGAGAGTGTGTCAAGGCATTGGATAGATTTTCCAATTTACCAATGGTGAGATACACGACTTAGATATCGAGCATTCTGAAAAATCAATGCAAAAGTGCATTGAGAATTGCACTCAAGCATAATCAGTGGTATAATTGCACTTATGCATAACATAATTGTTATGCTTGAATGTATTTGTTGAATGCATTTTTGTGAAGGCATGCTTATATGTTGAATGGAAATGATTATGCTAACAACTAAAATGCTACAATTATTAATCACTCATGGAGTTGAGGACATTTCAAGGGTTGTTATACATTGCAACAGGAAAGTTGAAATTCAAGTAGTTACATGAGCATTGACTACAAGAAATTTTTTGTTCATAAAATAGAGTAATGAAATTAATGATATTAAAAAAAATGAAAATATTAATTGTGAACATGCATATGCAGAGAATGATAATTTCATTCTATTTAATAAACTGTTGATAGTTGTGATTGAATTGTTAAGTGTAGACAATTTTGAAATCACTTGTGCGCCTTTGTAAGTATTACAATAGAATGTTATGGTATATGAAATACTAATCATTTGTTAGCTGAATGAAAGATGAAAAGATTGCAGGAAATGTGGTCTCAACTGTGGCACTGCTAAAATCCATAAGAAAGACTAAATCATGTCGTTACAAAAGCCAAGAAAATTATGAGAGTAATCTCATACTTGGGGAAAAGTTGATTTTTGCTTATGAAATAAATTTGAATTTCCAAATGAAATTTGTATCACATGCTCTCATAATGACTGTATGTGTGTGAAACAGTGAGATAATATTCATTAAAGATGGAATGCTTGGAAGGAACAACTCATATTGAATACACTAGAGCCCTGCAAATGTAGAACCTTGGTGGGGTTCTAGTAATGAGTTAGCTCTCTCCTTGGGTGTGAAAGCCTTGGCAAGATGGATCGTCGAGGGACTATGTGGCAGTGAAGGGATACATGAGCCTAGAAGGGTGAGTGAAACAAGGAAGAGGAAACTCATATATGCTTATGGCTTGATAGCTATAATCATGAGGGTGTGTCAAATGGAACAATGAGATGAATTCTTGTCTAAAGAATCTCTATGGAATAGACCAAATGACTTCTAGCTGCGGTATGAATACATGATTTTGGTGCTTGACAAAAGAGCACCAGGTGGATAAAAAGCTTCATTAGCAAAGGCATGGAGATTTTTGAATGCATAAATAATGGGGATGGGAATGTAATACCCCTAGGCTGAATCCAATTGTACATATAAATGTAAAGGAACACACAGGCTAGTGAGTCGTGGGTACTGATTTTAAATGTGATTATACGTATAAGCTGGTGAGCTGATGGTACAAGGTCTTTGGTTCGGTTTTGCGCACATTGAGTCAGTGCGAAGGAATCCCATACCAAAGAAGTGCACACATTTATAATGTATCGTGCACAGGTGTAAGTGCGCAAGGATGGCACACCAAAAGAAAAACGTGCACATCCCAGAGTTCCACACACACCGGATTGAGTGTGTGATCTCGAGGCCAGGGATCCTTTGTATATATGTTTTGTTTTATAGGTTGGTGAGCCAGGTTATTATAGGCTAGAATGATTATATGATTATTAGGCTAGGGAGCCTAGATGCTAAAGGCCATCGTGACTATATTATAATTGTAAATCATACTCATATTACTAATAAAGTACACCATTGCTATAGACCGACCAAACAAAAGAGATGGGGGGGGATGAACTCCACTAGAAAGGGTAAGGGAGCTAAGAGTCTAGGAAAGGGGCTAAGCTAAAGGGGGCTTGAGCCCAATGGAATATTATATTAATATTCCTAAAAGGTTAAAGTATGGATATAAATTTATATATCCTAAGTTTCTAAAGGGGGGACAAGAGAGTCCCTTGGGTGCCATGTGTCATAAAAGGCACATGCATATATATAATAGGGAGATTTAGAGTAATTCCCATAATTCCTAGATTATTCATTCATCATTCACTCATGATTTCCTACCATCCACTCATTGGTGCTATCGTTCGTACCTGTACCTGGTTTTCTGTAGGTGAAGAGGCGGGTTGTCAGGTTCGTGGTCGAAGAGGCAGGTTGTTAGGCCCGTGGTCGAAGACGTGGGTTTTTAGGCCCGTGAGTAGTTTCTCTAGGTGAGAAACTACTAGGAATTGTTCTCGGGTGCACTGGGCAATAGCTACAAAGATTTGAGCCTTCCTGTCCGACCTGTTACTAAAGCCCCATAAGGGAAGTGGGGCACCCGAGGGACTACTAACTAGAGAAGGGGCACACTTCCCGGGGTGGGATAGGCATGTGGGGAATGAGAGACTGTAGGCTAGTTGCAGCAGTTGGGTGCCTTGGACTGAATGATTATGCTTCTTATCAGACCTTATAATGGCTTAGTATTCCCTTTTCCCTGGTAGAGTTTAGCCCCAGCTCGGGGGTGACCCACTGCTAAGATTATGAGCATTGTGGTCTATGGCTGGGACGAATGTGGAATGTTTTCATGCAACTGGTGTTTATTTCTTGAGATAAGTGTCTTTCATGTGCTCATTTCAATTACTGTGTATGTGCAATTATGAGTTTTCTATCATGGAATCTCTGTTGTTAAATTCTATATATGAATTGTTATTGCTGCATGCATGTTGTTATTATTTCCACTTAAATTTGTTCTTATTATTAAATTTAATTGTATCAGAATTCATAATTCCATGTGGCGTGGCCCAACTCGGGGCTAGGGACGTTACAAGAGAAATTTGTTGAGTTGTTGATAATGGGGACGTTACAAGGTGGTTTAAATTAGTACTAGAGTTCATAATTTTAAGTGGCATAGTCCAACATGTGGTTGGGGATGTTACAAAATGAGTATAAACACTTTATACCTTTCTCAAAGAACTCAATAGCACAAAAAACGAGGCAAATCTAACATAGGAACACCTCTTGAACACAAATTGAGACAATTTCGTGGCACAAAAATCCTTGCAATTGTCCCCCTCTTTGGCATGCATTTCCATGCTCCCTTCCTCATTCCGGGTGCCGGTTTAAATATGGTGCAGAGGCCTAAAGTGTGGCCTAGATTCCATGGGAAAAATTAAATACATTAATATTGGAGTCCCTTAACAATAGGCACCCGTGGTGCAGCAGTTAGAATGTTGGCATGTGTGGGAGGAGGTTGTGGGTTCAAACCCCATAGACCTCTCCCCCTTTGGCGCTTTGTTGTAACTATATGTTCAGTTTGACATATAGTTTGTTTGTTTATTTGTTTCCCCACAAACTTTGGTTATGACATATTAATATATAACATACATGGGATCAGGGACTATGCCCTCAATCCTATTTTTCCACCAACTAAACCTTTAACAAACTTAAATAAATTTGATGCCATATACGGTTAAGAACCATAGGGATGGTGTAATGGTGAGGTCATTGGATTAATGCCCATGAGAGCCGGGTTTGATCCTCTAGGATCACAACAACTTTTATTTGAACTTAGCTATACTCGACCAATGGGAGACTACCACGTGGTGGTCCCTCATTGCTCCACATGTCCTCCACCTGCATGGTCATGCCACGTGTCCAATGCAAATTGGCCCACCTATGTGCCATGTCACTATAAGATCTGCTGACCGTGTTTCCACTGTACCTGCCACATGAGAATTGTACAACCTATACAGATTCCACGTATCACCCTTCCAGTGGTGCCACGTGGCACTCTCCTTTTTATCTTTTGCCCCTTTTCTTGAAAACTTCAAAAGACCATAAATTTCTCATACGACGCTCATTTGAGGAGATCCACACACTATTGGAAAGCTCTCGTCGAGCTCTACACAATGAAGTCATTTTCAAGAGCATTTCAGATAATAATTTTTTTAGCATTATGGATCCTTTTGGATCATGGAGTGGGGGTCTAATTCAATGAGGAATGAACATCTGTATGTGCACAAGTGCATGGAATTGGGGCGCTCTAAACTGTATAAGTGTTATCTAGCATAAAATAGAGGAGGTTTTCCTAGGGTCTCTCTGGTGTTGCACTACTAGTAATTTGATTTTAAAGTATGCTTGGGTTCTTACTGCTAACTCTGCTGGTCTAATTTTATACAAGGTGGTAGGTTCGATTTCATAGGAATTGGGGAGTTCTACTTTCATGATTGTCACAATTTAGGAAGCAACGTGTTGGGACCTCTATTCTCATAATTTGAGAAGTCTGGTAGGAAGCTCAATTGGACTGTTATGGATAGTGATGACCTTCGCGAGATTAATAAGATACTCCATAGACATGAGGATCAGGTTACCCAGGCCAATAATAGTTCCATATTGCCTCTCTCCTCCAAGGTAGCAGAATTGGAACATTCATGTGCCACTCAAAGTGTCAATCATTTGAGCCTTCCCCTTTCACAAAAGTATCGGATTGATACTTTGGAAATAGAATGTGGGAGGTTGCGAGTATTACTTGCTTCACAATGGATGGAGAACCTCTCTTTGGCTTCGAATAACTAGGGAAGTCAAAGCTATGTTCATGGAGGAGGAATTCAGGAAAATACAATCTTTCCAAATATGGAACCAATGGACATGGAATGTGTAGGCATCCATGACATTGCTGAGGAGCAGGAAGATCAGGGAAATGTGCAATTTTAATAATGTTTTTTAGAGTAAAATGTATTTTGGGTCAATTCATTAGGCAAACAACTTGTAGGAACACTTGGAACTCTAGTCCGGTGCACCTATTTTTCTCTATAGACTTAAATATAAGAATGTTCTTTGTATGGGGAAGTCCAAAAATAGTTAATGTATTCATTTTTAGCCTCGACATAGCAAAGTTATATATATATTAATAGAATTTCAGTTCTAGTTAGAAAAAAAAGAGGGCGTTAGACAATTCCTAAAGTGCTATGGGTGAATGGAATTTGTAAATTTTGTGACACTAAGAGAGTCAAATATGAAAAACAATTTCTCTTAAAATGGCTAGCATACACCCACATTAAATCACAATCTCAAAATATTTTTTACAATACCAACATTTATAACCTTTTAACTCATCAAAACTATGGTGATTTAGGAATTCTTCTCTTAAAGGTAATCAAGCACATAAATAAAATTCTAAAGCAAATCAAGTAACTCCTTACATTTTTAAAGGTCCGACAAACCAAAGTTTATCTCAATGGACGTTAATAACCACCACCATCATCATCATACTTTATATAACTAAACTTCCTAAGGTTATGATACTTATCCTATATAGTTAGATTCATTTAATTTTATTATTTTCTTTATATTTATTCTATCTTACATCTTTGAAATATAAAGCTTATTTACTTGAACTTTCTAATGTTTTTATTGTATATTCTACTTTTATTGTAATTCTTGTATTTTATTTTATATTATTCTTATTCTAATTTAATTTTTTTATTATATTTATTTATAATTAATTTAATTAAATTAAAATAGAAGAAAAAAATTGAAAAAAATTGAAGGGAGAAAAAATATAATGAGACACATTGAATCTTATTTGGTTGATAATGTTGGGATACAAATTTGGTTCATCTTCCAACCATTATCTCTAATAAGGGTATTTGATATTTTTTCAATCTCAATTACTTTTTTGAACTTTTTTGTTGTAAAAATGGTCAATCTTCGCCAATACTTTGGTTTCTTTAGTGCAAATATGATGCCTTGTCTTGTCTAAGTGTTCAACCAATGTAGATGGAAGAACATGATTGTGCTTGATATTAGTTGCATGTTCTTGGATTCTAATCTTGATGGAAAAACTAGTTTCACCCACGTAAGATTTTCCACACGAGTAAAGGAATCATATAGACACCTTTTTTCTTATAATAAGTCTATGATAAATGGTTACTAAGAGAATATAGAGCTATGATGTTACAATAGGGGAAGTAAGGGTGATTTCCTTTGGGAAATAATGATGCCATGCGTCAAATGAATGGTTCCTCCACTCTCTTTGGGAAGACCATTGGAGTTCTTCCATTGTTATCCATTCTTAATTGTCCATTTCCCTTAAAAGAAGATGATGGTGCTTCTTGTTCCTTGTCTTCTAGGAATTTTGATTTCTTAGCATTAAAAATCTAACTTATTCTTGGTGGGTGGTTTTTTGACTTACCTTCAAAACCATTTCACTACAATAATGGAATGCTAAATGGAAATATATCATTGTAGAGAGCTTGTCGATGCATATTGTAGACAAAACTACCAAAATGTTTATGTTGTATCTTGACTTTGAAAGCGAGAGATTACCATACCATGTTTTTACTAGAAGACAACTAGTAGATGGACTCTCCTTCCTTGCACTAGAAAAGTTTCTTACATTGATGTCCTAAGGCATTGTACAACAAAGAAGAGATAGGTTATGCTTGTATTGTGATTGCCTGAGAGGAAGAGGTCCATGGTTGATTGGATCTTGTTTGAGATGCTCAAGGGAATGGTTGTGAGAGATTTCATTGATTCATGAGCACTTTGGGTTGGGTTGATGATTTTAAAGATGTAAAATAAACATTTAATGGTTGTGACTTAGACAAAGACAAAATAATTTGCAATTGGGAGTTTGAAACAAGGCTATTCGGAAGGGTTGAAGAGGCTAGATAACCAAAGTTTGTTGCTATGGAAGTTGATGAAGAGGTAAGAGGTTGAAATTTAATGTGAAGGTCCCCACACTGACTCAACCAACCACCCACTCACCTGCAAAGGTGTCGTGTTGCGAATGTAAGAGCCAAAGAAGACACGAACAAGAGGAACATCGAAGTGGGACACTGCTAGTAAAGATGAATTGGGAGATGTTGAGTGTTGCAAAAGGGAAACTAAAGGGATGGGGATGCCTAACCTTCCAGTTACCCAAAAAAATTCATATTGTTGGCTTTAAATTCATGCATGACAATGTAGAAGGTATTTTTTTGCAGGAATTAGTAAAAAAAAGTTGATCAATTTTTTGTTAAGTAAATTGCTAACACTCCATAAAACCAATTTTTTTTGTTAAGTTTCCATTCGATACTTAAGGATTTGGAAACTTCTTCCTCATCACTATAAAAACCACTATAACAATAACCATAAATATTCTTCATCTAAATTTTGTAAGAAATTTGAAAGTTTTTATTTTAGTAAAAATGTATTTAAATATTTAATTTTCATATTAATTTGTATTTGTAATATATATATATATATATATATATATATATATATATATATAATTTTGATAATTTATTCATAGTAAGTTTTAAATTTGATATTTAATTGCAACGAAATTGTGCTCCCAAATAATATATAAAATGATATTAATTTGTATTTGTAATATATATATATATATATATATATATATATATAAATTTTTTATAATTTATTCATAGTAAATTTTAAATTTGATCTTTAATTGCAACGAAATTGTGCTCCCAAATAATATATAAAATGAAAATGACGTAACATAAACAATAAGACAGATAAAATTTAAAAATTGAAGAAGTAGCGTTGAAAACACATAAAATAATAGTTAATGAAAATTAATAATAGCTAAATCGTTGAAAAAATATAGATAAATATATGTATAGTCAAGTGCATAAAACTATATAAATATATTTTGATATTTGAATTGATGGATGTCTGTTTTGTTTGTTTTTAAAATAAATATAATTTTAATTATTAAACATTCAAATTATAATGTTAAAATAATATATGTTTTGATATATAAATTAATATTTTTTTAATGTAATTTTAAATATGTAATATTTTATTAAATGATATTTGAATTTTATTTTTAATTTATAAATGAATATAATTTAAATTATTTAATAATAATAAAATTTTAAAGTTATTGCAAGATTACATATCAAATTGGTATGAGACTTCTTTATTTATGAGACAAGAGACTTTTTTTCCTTAGAGATTTAACTGGTATGAAACTTCTTTTTTCGCCCACTGTGCATTCGAAAACCCATTGAAAAAAAGAATAGAATAAACACTCACTAAGAGAAAAAGGAGCAACCCTATTGTACAGAAATGCCATTATATATATATATGTAAACGCCCATGACAAATGCCCACTGTGACCATCGTAAATCCTACTGGAAGAAGAAAACAAAAACCACCCACAGCATAAGAACGAAATAGCATAACCCACAACAGATTTACCTAATCCCTTAACCCATAACAAGGATTCTTCTGAAAACCCCCTTTTCTTTTCTTCTTTTTTTTCTTTTTAGTTTATTTAGTTTATATAATTCAATTTTTATTTTCCCCTCCTTTTTTTATTATTTAACTGGTATGCATACCCTATCTTTTTGAATTTGAATTATTGTATTCAATATTTTAGATAAAATATTATACTTGACTTAATTTATAATTTTTATATTTATTAGGAGTTTAAATTATGATATTATTTTGATAATTTATTTATACATAAAGATATATGTATTTTTTTAAAATATAAATGAGTAATTATTTTTATCAAAAGAGAGTTGTCATTTAGTTAGACAGTGACCTTCTTACCCTATGCCTACTATCATTAATTCAACATGTATATATAGCTATTTAGTAAAAAAATAACACTACAAAACATAATTAAAATTGATAATTACATAAAAATTGGTCCACTTGAAAATTCTTCCTTTTTACACCAACTTAAGATTTTTCCCTTAAAGTAATTGATCATTTAACCATCCCAATTCTTCCTTTTTACACCAACTTGAGATTTTGCCCCTAAAGCAATTGATTATTTAACCATCCCAATTGAGACTATTGTGTTAACCACTCTTGAGATAAGATCTTGAATTGGAAAACAAGTGTATTGAATCAATGTTGTGTCCTTTTTCATCTTTAAAGGGACAAGATGAAATTGGAAAACAAGTATATTAAATCAATGTTGTGTCCATTAACATCGAGATAGCTAACTTAGTCTCCAAGAGAGGACTATCAAAACCACATGAAGACTCCCAAATAATCCTAAAGCGACTAAACCTCCCCATTGCCATTGATATTGAATGAAAACAAACGTATTTGCATGGGGCTTTAACTCCAATTTTATTCCTACATGCAGGTGACACTTGTGAAATTTGAATTGTGCTATGAATTAAAATTCAAAATAACAAAGTCATCATTTAGAGGACAATGAAACAATACCTCACAAATTAATTCTATAAATCCCTTTTCTTAGTCAAACTCCCTTCTTTATTTCCTTTGGCACTGGCTAACTAGTTGTTTCTATAAATCTCTTCTCTCAGTCAAACTCCCTTTTTATTTGCTTTGGCATTGGCTGACTAGTTGTGTTTTTGCAATATCTTCTGGAGATGACCGAAAATGCAAGTGTTTAATAACATTGTAAGAATCTAATATCGTTGTGACATAGTTTACTCCTCTCGCCTTAATCAACACATTGTGGTTATCAACACAACTACTACAAACACCAATAGAACTCAAAATTGACTTGGCACCCACTACATTATGCACGTGCTTATCACATGCCAAAAATATGGAAGATGTCCCACCAACGATAACATAAAATGGCTCAAAGTCCCTTAAACAATTAAAAGTCCATTGTTATAAGAAAGAGAGATTAGCATTAGGTACTGAAGTCCTTGRGAGTAAGGGACTKACAATTCTACTACGCATAGTGGGTACAAAACAAAACCAATACAYGTGCTTGCAGTGTAAGCAAAGGAAGATCAAAAGRGTAATAATAACTAAATGCAACCRCACACCTRTGTTCACCAACAAACGTTCACAAATTRGATATTCAATTCCAAAAACACACGACACAGAACGCACCCCACTTCTATACACCCACGTTTCCAACGTCCTCCTTTCAAACAACCTMTGCTTTGCTCGAATGGCCGGATTRGACGCGTGGCGTGCYGCTCATAGACACGTCATCCACGTCCCATGATACTCACGTTCTTTTTTACTCTACTCAATGTCGGAGACTCGCTGGCGATAAAACTCCAACGTCGGAAAAGCAACTGCAGGTGACTTGGGCGGCCAAGAAAGCAAAAAAGGCACCATGCGGCGGCAGCTGATTTGTGCGGATCTGACAGCAAAGCATCGGCAGCTGATTTGGGTGGCTGTCAAAGAAAGCAACTCCAACCTGTCACTACGGCTTTTCTCTTCCCACGGGGCCTTTATAACCTCACTACACCCCCACCAAAACTGGATTGTCTGCACAATTAAAAAAAACATTATTCTATGTATTGAATTGGGAGGGAATCGGAATCGAACTAGAGATGGCGAGAGCCCAGGAACAGAGCTGGGTGAGGGGTGCCATTGTTGGGGCCGGAGCTTCTGGGACAGTCAGCCTCGCCATGAGCAGTTCTAATGGCCAACTATTTGCAATCAAATCCGCAGCCGGTTTTAGTGCCACTTTGGACAATGAGTACCAGATTTTGCGGTGCCTCGATTCTCCATACATCGTTCGCTGTCTAGGGAGCTCTTACAGCTTCGAGAACGGTGCTGGGGTGCACAATTTGTTCATGGAATACATGCCAGCAGGCAGCTTGGGGGATCTGCTGAGTAAGTTTGGAGGGAAGCTGCACGAATCAGTGATCAGAGCATACACACACGGCATCCTTTGTGGGATCGATTACCTACACAGTCAGGGGATTGTGCACTGTGATATCAAGGCGAATAATGTTCTTGTGGATGCCAATGGTGTGAAGCTTGCTGACTTTGGTTCTGCCAAGAGGTTTGCTGATGAGGAGAAGGGCCAGGAGGCCCTGCAATTGAGGGGAACCCCTCTGTGGATGGCTCCAGAGGTGGTGAACCAGGTGGAGCAGGGGCCCGCTTCTGATATTTGGTCTGTCGCCTGCACTGTGCTTGAGATGGCCACTGGCAGGCCTCCATGGAGCCACGTTTCCAGTCCCCTCGCTGCAATGTATCGGATTGGTTGCACGGAGGAGCTCCCTGAGTTGCCTGCATGGCTTTCACCTCAGATCCGGGATTTTTTAGAGAAATGCTTTCGGAGAGATCCAAAGAAGAGGTGGACCAGTGCAGAGTTGTTGAACCATCCTTTCCTAAATGAGGACTGCTCTGCCATGGAAGCAGAGGAGGCCATTAGGGGTCCGGCATCCCCAACTAGCCATTTGGATTTTAGGAATGAAATATGGGATTCCTACTCTTCTCAGACTGTAACTCCCATTCTGTCACTCAGCATCCCTAGCCCAACTGGGGAATGCAATGTGGAGGTGAATAGATCAGTTGAGCAATGCCCAAGACCTTCTCCCAGGGACAGAGTGATGGCACTGGCCGCAGATTGTAAATTTGAAGGTGTTGCTAAAAGGCCTAATTGGATCACAAGCCCCAATGGTCAGTGGATTGTTGTGAGATCTTCCAGAAGGAAATCTCCAACTTCAGATAAACCTCTGTTAAAATCAGACATTAGTAATGGCTCCTCCATCCAGGAGCTTCCATTCACAGAAGAAATGTGTAGTACCAGCTTGGAAGCTGTCAATTGGGAGGTGTTGCAGCCAACAGGTGAACTAGATCAATGCTTGGAGGCTGCAGTCTCTGCAGCACAACCTCAACATGAACCAGCTTCCAGCACTTCTGCCCAGACTCTGCATGATAACAAGTTTTCAGTGGCTGTGGCATCCTATTTGATTAATGAAACTTGGGAACTGTATCAAAACTCATGTCAGAGCATGGCTGGTGGTGGTCCTGGCATTCATAACAGATTAGTGATTGGAGAAACGTTTTTATGATAAGTGGTCCTCTACTACTCCTGCAGGAGCAGCTAACTGCTCCTGTTGTAGTAGTATGTGCAGTACACAATTTTGTATTTGCAATTCTGCATACAAGCATGATAAAGCGGCAGTTGTACATTAGCTGTAGAGTAGATACTTTTGTAAATTTGGTTCAAAGTTAATTCCAGTTGAGTTTATTTGGCTACATATATGATTTCTTGATCGACCATGTTACTGGAATTCTCCTTTTTTGTTTTTGGCATGTATATAAAAACCAGGACTATCACCTAACATCAGGAAATTCTCAGAGTTAGCATACTTCACAGCCCAAATGACCTTTTTATTGTTTTGCTCGCCTGGTAATTGAAATATGAAGATATCGTTCACAAACTAATGCTTAATACCACTAGTTGAGATTTTAAAATCTTCAACTGTGTGCCCTCTATTTTTCATAGCAAGCCCTCACTTTAATCACCATCCAATCTTTCTTCTCTTTTGGTTTTTCTTTAATGTTTTGGCTTTTATTTGTATTTTCATTTTGTTTGAGGTTGTTTTATTGTAATTAGATTATTTAGTTTAATCAAGTATTTGTATTATCGTTTTGTTATAGATTGTTTTATTGTAATTAGATTATTTAGTTTAATCAAGTTATAATTAATTTGATAAATTTAGTTTAATCAAATTAGTTTATTTAAATATTTAAATTCAAAATTTAATTTTAATTTGGAATAAATTTAAATTTGATTTTTCAATTAACTCTATATTTTAGAAAAAAAAACAATCTAGAATCTCTACAAAAGCTTAGAGTAAGATATCTACAATATGAAAAAGAAGGTAGTATCTTCATGTTATGAGATTTTAATGCTAAAAGTACAAGTAATCAAGCTATTATTTTAAGAAATGATTCCAACCCTAATCTTCTATGGCTAGATGAAGACCTTGTTTTGGCTAACAGATACAAAAGAAATTTTGAAGACTTTATTGAGAATTTGTTTGATATTGAGCTAATCAAGCTTTGTAGTTCTCAAGAGTTAATAATTTGCAATGGTCTAAGGAAGTGGTCGAAATCTAATAGGATGACATGTATCCAAGGGCTGAGTAGTAGTGTCGTTGATTATGTAATTTCAAATATCCCCATATCCAAAAAAATAGTAAACTTTCATTTTTTAGATGACCACGGAAGTGACTCCGATCATAGACCTTTAACCCTAACTCTAAACTTTTACATGCACAAAACCTCCATTGAAGAGCTAACCAAAGGCACTTATTTTTTGACAAACATAAAGCAAATCTTTTCTTAAAAGACTTAAATAATGTTTTAAATCTCATATTGTATAAGAACAATATTGAAGATGTTATAGGAATTTTACAACAATCCTCTCTACTTCTATTAACAAATTCTCTATTGAGGTGATATGTAAAAAGAAAAACAATGCAACTAACCCTTGGTATGATAACGAATGCAAAATTGCTAGAAAATCAATTAGGGATGCTTCCAATGCGTCATTAAGATCTAATAAGATAAATAGATGCAAAACCTTAATTAAAAGAAGAAAAAAAAGACTATATAAATAGAAAGCAAGAGAAACTTTTGCACATATTTAAGATAGATTATTATAAATTCTGGAGGCAAATTCTAAATCGTAAAACTGAAGAAAATAATAGTATTCCCTTCAAGGATTGGAATTCCTACCTTAAAAATATTTACGAATCCCCTAATGTCATGGAAAATATTCCAAACACTTCTACATAGCATGAAATGTTTTCTATACAAGACATTAAGTTTGGGGTTAAGCAACTTGCAAAAGAAAAACTAAGGACATCAAACGTTACCAAGAAATATTAAAAATAGGAGTACTTGTCCTCATCCCTCACATATATAAGCTTTTGGATTAGCTATCCAGCAAGGCTTTTCAAAACCTTGGACTCAAAGCCTCATTGTACCGATTTTTAAATTTAGTGGGAATAAAAGCAATCCCTCTAATTATAGGACCATTATGATTAGCCCCATTTTAGCTCATCTATGTGGAACTATTTTGGAAAAGAAGAACAATACATGGTCTGAAATCCATGGAAAAAGAGCTAAAGGATAGGTCAAGTTTAGCGGCTACCATTCAACTATGGACCACCTTGTTACGCTTATGATCATTGCAGAGGAGTGTCGCAATGATAAAACCAATCTCTTTTTTTGTTTCATTGATTTTGGAAAATCTTTTGACACTGTGCCTAGGAATAACCTTTGAAATAGGTTAGAAGAGCTTAAATTCCCTTTCGAGTTAAGAGCTACTGCATTAAGGTTGTATGAGAAAGTTGTTGCCAAGTTTAGGAACACTGAGGGCTAGTCGGAAGAAATTAATTGTAACATATAAGTCAAGAGAGGTTGTTCCCTATCCCCTACCCTTTTCGGCATCTATATTGACAAGTTAAAAGATTGTTTGGAGAATGTAGTCGTGTCAGCTCAAATCTCGCTAGTATAGTCATCATCCTTGTTCTTTATGTTGATGATATTGTTCTTATGGTGAAAAGACCCTATGACCTAGGTAAGCAACTGATAATCCTCAAGGACTTCTTCTCTAGTATGGGTATGCCTATGAACACTGGCATAACAAAAGTTCTGATAATTAAATCCAAAATGATATGTCAGGCTAGGAGTGGGAAGAAATCATAACTCCACGGGATGATTATTCCATTAACTTGAAGCTTAATAAACACACAAAGTGTAACTCTTGGTCTTCTCCAACATATGACTCTTCTTATCACCTATGAAGCTTCACATGTACATTACTGTTACAAAAATCACAATTCTAAGGAATACATGTCCAACATTACCCACCTTAATCTGAAGGGGTGTGTGTGAGTCCAAGCATCATTCTGAACTTCTTAATTTTTTCTCTTCCAAGCGCTTTGGTGAAGATGTCCGCAATTTGCTCATTTGAGGAACAATGTCTCAAGTGAGTAGTCTTGGCCTCTACATGATATCAAATCAGGTGATACTTTGTGTTGAAGTGCTTTGTTCGATCATGGAATCTAGGATTCTTGGCCAACTTGATTGAAGAAGTACTGTCAACTAGAAGAAGAGTATAATTTACATGTTTCTCCTGCAAATCTTCAAGCATTTTCTTGAGCCACACAATCTCCTTTGTCACTTATGCAGCTGCCACATATTCGGTCTCTATTGTGGAATATGTTGGAACTGATTGTTTGCGTGATCTCTAGGAGACAACTGCTAATCCAAGACTCATGAGATAACATGAATTTGATAGTCCATTTTCCTTATCCCCATCAAAGTATGAATTAGAATATCCAATCAGGTTGAACTCATCCACCTTAGAGTACTTGATTCCAAAATCTTGAGTTCCTTTCAAGTATTTCAGAACTCTTTTTGTAGCAGACCAATGCCCTTCACAAGGATTTTGCATGAACCTGGAAAGAATCCCCAAAACAAATGAAATGTTTGGTCTTGTGGTGGTAAGATAGTTAAGACTTCCCACAAGCTGTCTATACTTAGTTGCATCTTCAAATTCATTCCCTTCTTTTGATGCGAGTTTCAAATTTTGTTCCATTGGAGTAGAAACATGATTGCACTTAGCCATGCCAAACTTATTCAAAAGTTCTCCAATGTACTTCTTTAGAGAGATGAATTTGTACCTTGGATTTTGAATCACCTCAATGCCCAAATAGTAGTGAAGATGTCCCAAATTTGTCATTTTGAATCATTTCTTAAAAATCTTTCTTTATGGATGCAATGTAGCTCTGATTGCTCCTTGTTATCAACAAATTATCTACATATACTATAAGATATACAACAATTTTGCCAACTTTCTTGACAAACAAAGTTGCATCATCAAGATTGAAATGCTTGAAATTCAATTTCAAAAGATGCTCGATTAACTTTTCGTACCATACTCGTGGTGCTTGTTTCAAGCCATATAAGGATTTGATTAGATTGCATACCTTATGTTCTTGTCCCTTCACAACAAATTCTTCTGGTTAAGACATGAACACATTCTCTTTCAAGTCTCCATTCAGGAAAGTAGTCTTCACATCCATTTGATGAATTTTCCATCCATTTTGTGCTGCCATGGAATATAGAGTGCGGATGGTAGCCCATTTTGCTATGGGGGCAAAATTTTCCTCATAATCAACACCTTCTTTCTGTGCAAATCCTTTTGCCACGAGCCTTGCTTTGTTTTTTTCAAGTGAGCCATTTGATCTGTACTTGTTCTTGAATACCCAGTTGCGGTCGATTGGTTTGGTTCCCAAAGGAGGATCCACCAACTTCTGTATCCCATTCTTGATGAGAGAATCATATTCCTTTTGCATGGATTCTTTCCATTCATCATGAGAAGTGATTTCTTTAAAGGAAATCAATTCATGGTTAGTAGATAAATTCAACTCACAATCATATGAAACATCCATGTCATCTACATCACCTAAGTTTGAATTACCTCCATCTTGTCTTGTGGACATTTTAGTTCCTATCTTTCGAATCTCATCAGGATGAACACTTTCAAGTGTTTTTGTGAGCCATTTTGGTGGACCTTTATGAGATGGTCCAGGTTTCTTAGTTGATTGAGATGGTGTTGAGTTTTCATCAAGCCTTAGTTTTTCAATCCTCCTGATCACATCATCCAAATGAACTTCAGGTTTTGATGAAGTGGCATGAACTTCTTCATGAGGGGAATATGGTGCTTCAAAAGGAGATTCCAAAGATTGACCCTAGATAGGGATCCCCCCTTCAATATGTGGAATTGCATCATTAAATTCATGATATGTCTTTACACGAGTGAATCTGTCCAGATGATAAAGCTGCCTCTCAATAGTTTCATGTTTCTTAGAGGATTTAAGAAAGATCATATCTCTGGAAAGGATGAATTTCTTGTTTTTCTCATCGTAAAGACAATACCCCTTGGTGGTATTTGAGTACCCCAAGAAGATGCACTTTTGACTCCTTGCATCGAGCTTGCATATTTGCTCCTTAGGAATCAAGGCATATCAAGTGGAACCAAAGACCCTGAGATACCTCACCGAAGGAATGTTTCCATACCACATTTCATAAGGATTCTTGTTTTTAGTGGCATGAGATGGACACTTGTTTTTGACATAAACTGGACATAGAATTGCATCAACCCAAAACGTCAATTTAACATTCTTGAAAAAAATCATGGAATGAACCATATTTAGGAGTGTCATGTTCATTCGTTCAACTACATCGTTTTGTTGGGGATTGTATGGAATTGTGGTTTGATGTTTGATCCCATGTTGGCGAAGGTAGCTTTCAAATTCATTATATGTATATTATATCATGTTATCAGTGCGAAGAGAGCCAATACAAGACTGTGCTTCGTTTTGAATCCACACATGAAAATTTTTAAATGTTTCAAAAGCTTGTGATTTATCTTTCAACAAGTACACCCAACACATCCCGGTGTAATCATCAATAAAAGACATAATATATTTATTCCATTTTCGTAAGGAACATGCATAGGGATGCAAAAATCAAAATGAATCAGTTCAGTTTTTCTACATGCTCTGGAAGTAGAATCATGGAATGCATGTTTTCTATTCTTTCCAAGGATACAAGCATCACATTGTTTCACTTTCCTAGGAATAGTAGGAAAACAAGAAACACCATTCTTTCTCAATAAATGAAGATTGACATAATTGATATGAAAAAATGTAGCATGCCACAAAAGACTAGATAACATTATACCTTCACCGTCATCAGAGAGGTATGCAACATTTTGTGTATGGGAAGATGTCCCATTCAACTTCAGTAGTCTTCCATCTTCCATTTCGGTCATAACAAGCATGTTATTAGAATCCTTTCATATTTCAACTTTGCCACCGATCATATGAACAGAGTGGCCTTGTCGTCGGATATGCACAGAGGACAACAAGTTCCTTTTCATCTCAGGAAGATAGAGCACATTATGCGGAAGAAAATCCAGGAATCCAAGAAACTTGAGATTGATGGTGCCCATTCCCAAGGGTTTTAAGCTGGACTTGTCTGCAAAATAAACTATTCCATCTACATTTTCATTGAAGTCTTCAAAGAAGTCTTTGCTGAATGTCATATGAGAGGTTGTGCCTATGTCAAGAAGCAATGCATCTTTCCAAGTAGTATACAGTGATAAATAAGTCTTTTGTTACTCCTATATTGCAATGGGAAGATTTAGGTGGATTAACTTTTGTCGTTTCTGAAGGTTTACCTTTGTCCTCTTTCTTACTTTGTCTATCTTCTTTGATCTTATCCCATGGAACTCTGTAGTCATATGCTTCGTGTGACCCATTCTTTTTGCAATAGGTACAATGAAGATTGGATCTATCACCTTGGTTGTGTCTACCCCCCTACCTATGAAACTCTTTCTTCCACGTCCATGTCCTCTTCTGTTGCTTTCTCCTCTGGAAAATTCATGTGGTTTACTCTTGTATTTCTGAGCAAGGTAAATTGTCTCGCTAGTTGGAGTAGTTGAATTCTTTCTAAAGGATTTCTCGTGATCAACAACTTTCTTCACCAGCTTGTTAAATGTGATTGATTTCATTTGATCACTTACTTGCAATGATTCAAGGTAGTGAGAATGTGTAGGAGAGGGAGATCAATCTTCGCTCCAGCGGACTCAATGTCATGCATTATGGCTTTGATTTTTGAAGCTAAAGCCATAGAGTCATCATTCTTCAACTCTAGGTTGAAGAGATTAAATATTAGTTGTATGAGTTCATGTTCAGAATGTGAGTCATACAATTCATTAAATCTCTTCAAGGCACCATAAGAATCACTAATAAAAGAAATATGATGACTCACCTCCTCACTTACTGTCGCAAAGATTACAACATATGTCTTTTGGTGTTTGTCTTCCCATATTTCACGCTCTTTGTTTGAGTTCAGAATGGTTGGTCTACTACTAGCTATGCTACTTTTTCTGCTACTCTTCCTCTTTGATTCTGAGGCTTCTTCTTCTGATTTTGCTTCTTCTTCACTGATTTTTCCGTTCTAAGGGATTGTTGTTGCTTTGCAAATGTATTTCAATAGATCATTGAATATCAATGTGCTCTTGATATTCTTGTACCATTCTCTGTAGTTTTCCTTTCCATTTAGAACCACGTCAACAATGGAGATGATAGAATTCATTCTTCTTCCTTCACACACGTTAGCAAGTGAAAATACAATGAAGTTGCACCAATAAAAATCAATATTATCTTGCTATTGCACCAAGAATGCAATGCAACTGTATCGATAATACTAAGCTGTTGCTTATGCAAATAAATCTTCTCCTCCCCGCCCAGAAGAAATGAGTCTCAACAAAACTCAACAAAACTCCAGTAATCCAAGAAAATGTTTGGAAGTAGCCAGATGGAGATACCATCTAGACCGTGTGAATTCGTGCGAGTGGACTCCAATACCCACGAGCGTTAATACGAGAAATACTCTGTTTTAGAATTGAGGGTTTACCAAACAACAACCAACAACAGGTTGTAGCCTGCGAACTAGTGTGAGAAAGGTCTGCGATTTTGATACGATAAATGTAGTTGTGGGAAGATAGAGCCAAGCATTCAGTTCGACGGGCAGTCGAATGGTCTCATAACAAAGATGAGAGTAAGGTCGATGGTCAAGGATAACTATAGTTTCTCAGTTCGGGGTGAGTATAATTATGTGGGAGTGTAATTCAGGGTTGCGAGTTGCCACTTATTGAACTCATGACGTCTCTTGCAGTGGATACATTTACAACCAAGAGACTACGAAGGAATCGTTGCAAGAGGAGATTGAAAGGTCGATAGTCAGTTCTTGTGCAATCATGAGTGATACCAACGATAATGATATTTGGTATGGTTTCCAACATGAGTGATTGTTCTCCAACAACATTAAGATGAGGTCGAGGCAGTGATTGAGATAAGAATGAGTGCGTACACAAAAATAGGGCGCACACAGAAGAAGGACAACCAATGAGAAGAAGGACAACCAATGAGGAGATGGATATCTGTATTAGGAGTAGTTTTGCAAAGAATAAACAAGAGCGTAGGGGGCATAGAGATAGGAAGACCAACAAAGGAGTTTTAGCAGGCTGGGAAAGTTCCATGGAATCTATTCATGGATTTAACCAGGCTTTGATACCACTCTTAGGATAAGAGTGGGCATAAATCATAACTCCATGGGATGATTATTCCAGTAGCTTGAAGCTCAATAAATATACAAAGTGTAACTGTTGGTATTCTCCAACATATGACTCTTCCTATCACCTATGATGCTTTATATGTACATTATTGTTACAAAAACCACAATCCCAAGGATCACGTGTCCAACAAGATAACCTACAATACTTTTGTATATGAAAACAATAGCTTAGAGGAAGTGCCTTCATACAAATATCTTGGAATCGATATTCATCACAAGCTCATTTGGAACTATAGCGTTGAGAAAAGGATAAATGGAGGGTGGAAAGCTTATTACAGGCTTGAAAAGAATTGTGATTTAGTGGGCCTTTGGCTTTGGGATTAAAGAAAAATCCTTTTTCATACTCTTGTCACTCCAGTTATCTTATATGGATGTAAAGTTTGGGGTTGCAGTATCTCTAGAGAATCTAGGAGAAACATAGAACATATCTAAAAGAATTGTATAACTTATAATCTCAAAATTAAGGGCAATACATTGATGCAGGAGCATCGTCAGCAAAGCCCACGTGGAGGGACAACTCAACGCCATAGCGCGCCTTTTTAATTATTGGGAATTTGAAAACTGGAGTTTCCTAAAGATCCGTTTTGAACGGATGATTGAATAAGAGTGAAGCACTCGGAAATTGGATGATCGCAAGAGATCTGGGAGTTTCACTCCCAGACTTTAATGTAACGGAGGTGGAGTAGTTGTTAGCTGTTAGTTCGATGGGAGAGGTAGTCGGAGGGAACCCTAGAGGACCTCTTGTATATGTAGATGCCTGGTATGCCTAAATGAGGATGCTGCATATTAGTAGAGTGTTGCTATTGTTTATAGTTTCTATGTTATTTTGTGTTTCATGAATGAATGGGTCATATTAATGAATGTATGAAATTGTGAAGTGTTAAGTAAGTTTCAATTGCTTTTCTTCTTTGAGTTCATGTAAGGTGTGCATGTTGACTGCAAGGAGTGATTCGACAGAGTCTATTTTGACTCAGAAGCTCAGGAGAGACACCGTTGAACTTGTAGCAGCAGAAGTGCATAGAGTGCACAGAGCCGCGCAAAGGGTGCGTAGGCCGAGTCGAGTAATTGACTCCCTCAACCAGAGGAAAGGTTGAAGGATCTCTGCTGCAAGGAGTGCACAGAGTTGGAAAGTTTCTAAGTGTCAAAGAAGCTATCGTGAAGGGTCGCAAGGTGTGCGAGAAAGGTTCATGAGAATCCCTGAGTTTGTAGAGTGGAACAAGCTTAGGAGAGATAGAGGTTCTGAAGAGTTCAGAGGAAGAGCCGAGGGTTTAAGTCACCTCATATAACCAAGCTCAGGAGGGAGAGCGGTTCCAAAGTTCAATTGAAACTGCTTAGAAAAGATTCTAAGTGTCGAAGTGGCCCTCAGAGGAGTCAAAGGATCCGAGAGATAAAATTCAGGAGAAGGAGTGACAACAGACGTCGGATCTGTTGGTGGAAGAAGTCTGGGCCGTTAGATCCATGTCCAGGGAAGCGTAAGGAGAGCGCCGAGGAGGAACAAATCCTAACCGTAGGATCTAAGCATACAAGATTGGTCATCGTCCAATCCAAGCAAAGAGTACGAGGTTTAAGTCTCTGCATGCATATAGGAGCAAGGATTCGCCGAAGTCCCAAAGCAGACAAGAACCATCCATGATCCAGAGGGACACTTGGTGGAAATATATGAATTTCGGGTGAAAGCACTCCAGGAGGAACGAGTGCATAGTAGTTGAAACTCCTGAAGCCCAAAGAGCCCGAAGAGCCGAAGAGAATATGGACCGTCAGATCCATAGGGTACGTGTCGACAGATCGTGAGCTCCAAGAGAAAGTGAAGGTGGAGTTTTGAAATCGCCGAAGTAAATCCTGAACGTTGGTCATCAAGGGGAGTACGTGTCAACATATCTGAGGCTACGAGAAAAATCACTTTGAAAATTTCAGCTGAGAATTGAAACTCCCAAAACCCGAAGTCCGAAGTCAATTTGGACCATCTGATCCAGAGGGATGCATGGCGACATATCTCGAGCTTAAGATAAATCACTCTGGAGAAGTTGAGAGTTGAGATCTCCGGAACCTAGAGGTCTGAAGCGAATCATAGTCATCCGATTCAGGAGGACGCGCGACATAAATCCGTGGACTCCGGGTAAAAACCCGAAGTAAATTATAGTCGTCCGATTCAGGAGGACACGTGGCAAAAATCTGAGCACTTTGAGGGAAAGTGGAAGTTGAAAGTTGAGTTTTCTAAAGTCTGAAGACCCGAAGCAATCACATTCGTCAATCTACAGGAGACACACGTCAATAGATCACGAGATTTGGATAAAAGCATTTCATAAAGGTTGAGTTTTGATATTTCCAAAGGCCAAAGCCCCGAAGTGGACGAGAGTTGTCGATTTGAAGGTGGACACGTGGCTCCAAATATAGAACTCTGGAGGAAAGCAGAGGGGGAAAATGTCGAAACCATGAAGGATATCTCGATCATTGATCAAGGAGGGGGCTGAAGAACCATTGATTTGGTTGAAAGGGCCAAAGTCTCGAAGCGGAGGTAGAGCCGTTGATTGAGGAGGACATGTGGCAGACGATCTACCATTTTGGAGAATTGCAGTGTGGAGAGAGCAGGAGTTGAGAGTTGAAACTCCTCAAGCCCGAAAGGCGAAACCAATCACGACCATTGATTGAAAGGGACATGTGTTGACATATCATGGGGATCTGGGATAGCGTGCTCCAGAGAGAAGGAAGAAAAAGGGAACAGATCTTAGTCGTTGATCACGAAGCACCACCGAGGTCAGAAGATCGATGATCAAGATGGATTGTGGGGCTAGGACATGCTCGGACTTTAAAATTCTTAGAGCGGTCCATAATTGAAACCACGATATTTCCAAGGGGATACGTGGTGCTTTATAGTGAATTGCGGGGAGAAAAGCGGGTTGTTCTCAAACCACCCTAGGCCACGCCCGCAATCACTTAATTACATGAGATCATAGCCCAGGGCCATATGGAGGAAGGGGATAATGAAAAAAGAGCTAACGCCTGAAACTCGACTTTTTAGAAGCACACAGGAAGAGGTCGCGGGTATCATAGGACCTGCACCAGAAGTGAAAGGGGACCTATGTAAACTGATTTGGGTCTAATAAAGGCTGAAGAGTTGATTCGACTCCTTGATTAGAACGATCCTAGACCGGGAAGTCGAGCAACCTTGAGGAGAGAAGGGGGGTCTGCATCAAGTGTTATTAGAGAATATGATTTTCGCCAGTAGATTTCAGGCGAAGGAGATGAAGGAGGTAGTTTGACTACATCAAGTAGTATCTAGACAAGGTATTGTGTGATGTTGCTCCTCTCAAAGTTTGTGATGTTCTTTTGGGCCAACCTTATTTATGGAAACGTCATGATGTATATGAGTCTAGGCCTCGTAGTTTTATTATTAATTTGAACAGGAAATTGTACAGGATACCCGAGGCAGTGCCACCTAGTTCTATTTCCTTGATCTCTGCTAGGCAATGCAGGAAGGTCATCTCTCAGATGGGGAAGTTTGTCTTCTTCATGATTCTCTCTCAGAATGAGCGAAAGATCACAGCCACATCTAGGGTCTCTACGGTCGACCTCTCCACACATCATAAGCAAGTAAATAAGGTCATGGAAGAATACTTGAATATCTTCTCCTCACCTATCGGGGTATTTCTGCACTGCTAGGTCAAGTACCCCATTGATCTGACCCCCAACGCACCGCTGCCCAATGGGCCAGTCTATCACCACTCTATGTTAGAGAATGCGAAGATCAAGTAACAGATCCAAGAACTACTCCACAAGGGGCACATCCGTCCCAGCTCATCACCTTGTGGGAGACCAATCGTGCTGGTACAGAAGAAAGATGGAACCTGGCGACTTTGCATTGATTACCAGGATCTGAATAAAATCACAGTCAGAAACCGATACCCGATTCCCCGAATCGACGACCTCCTTCATCAACTCACGGGGGCCAAATACTTCAGTAAGATTGATTTGAAGTCTGGCTACCACCAAGTCCCAATAGAACAGATAGATGTATGGAAGACCGCCTTCAAGTCAAAGGAAGGCCTTTTTGAATGGTTGGTCATGCCCTTTGGTTTGACAAATGCTCCAACCACTTTCACGAGGATGATGGACAATATCCTGCGACCATTCACCAATACTTTTGTAGTGGTGTATCTGGATGACATTCTCATTTACAACAAGACTTGGGCCGAACACTTGCAACATATTCAACAGGTTCTGCACACCCTGTGTCAACACAAGCTATACGCCAACTTGGAAAAATGCTCCTTCGACATGGACAGGGTCCATTACCTGGGCTACATCGTTGATCAAAATGGCGTACATGTGGATCCAACCAAGATCCAAGTCATCTGTGACTTTCCAACCCCAACCACACTCACTGAGCTTCAGAGCTTCTTGGGCCTTGCCAATTTCTACCGTAG
>JASDQU010310204.1:27436-49224 GCA_032191745.1 Picea mariana
TGTAGCAGCCCTTTGAGATCGAGACATATGCTTCAGACTATGTTGTGGGTGTTGTTCTCCCTCAGCGCGACCACCCCGTGGCCTATCATAGTGAGACACTATTAGATATTGTCTGTAAGTACTCTACTTATGACAAAGAAATGTACTCCATTGCGCAAGCTTGCCGCCAGTGGAGACATTACATTCTTGGGAAGGAGACAATCATCCACATTGATCATAAGCCACTGCAGTTCATGCAGACACAAGGAAAATTGCAAAATGACCGCCATCAAAAGTGGTCCCATTATGAACACATGATCTAATTAAATATCCTATAGTTGACCCCATTTCCCTTAATTGGGCAATTACTTCCATACATCCTAAGATCCTAGATGGTTGCATCATTCCACCTGACTTATGTTTTCTCCTTTGGTTGAAGAGTCTATCCTACAACATGAATATTGTATGGGACCATTAACTTTGTGTATTGGCCATGTGTGTTTTTCATTGGGAGTGGATTCATTTGAAGTCTCTTTTGATCCTTTTCTATCATGCATAGGGTTAAATATCAGACTTGTAGAGATTCAATGCCAGTCATTTTGAGTTTTTATTATAAGAGGATTTGCTACTAGATATTATTTGAGACATTTCTTTATATATGTGAAAATTATTAAGAGCATGCACTTGCTTCAAACTTGATAGGTCTACCACCTCAATTGTTGACTTCTTGGAGTAATACAATGACAAGGCATATATACCTAGGTACTTGCAAATCAAAAGTGTCTTCTAGCATATGTAAAAGTGGACATAAGATTCTATAGGATCTCTTTGTCCACCACTAGAGAGGGATTCTATAGCAACTACCAAGCCATAAAATATCTTCTTTCCTTTCTACCAGCCCTAAGATTTCTCTTTTGTTGCCACCTAGGAGTACACCCTGTTGTCCAAATGCTTGATGTTGAAAGTGTAATTTGAGGACTACATTGGATGGTTGAGTATCTGTCATAGGGAGAATACAATCTACAACTATAATCTTAATGAGACATTGGTTCCATGGGCTGTAAATAAATGTCAAATATTTACCCTTGAACTCCTATTTTTCCATTGGAGCACATTTTCTACCCATCATGTAGTGTATATGGCACACTCCAAAAATACTTTAGAGACATAAAACTCAACATTGCCAATTTATGTGTCCTTTTGGGTTCTAATGAGGTAAGTATTTTATTTCATAAGCTCAACATATTTATATTTATTCAAGATCTTTCCAAGCCATGGGATTTATCAGAGTTGGAGAGCATTGTTCTGTTTTATAGTGAAGTTGTAATAATGTTTTTACTGATCTAAAAAAAAATAAACCGTTGAAATATTCATATGCAAGTGATAAGAGTTTTCAAATAAGAGTAATGATTTATGGAAAAGGTGGTGAATGTTGTAAGACTTTACACTAGTTAGATAGGATATCTCAAGCTAGTTAGTAGCCCTAATTATGTTCAATTTTTTGGTAGTAGAGCTAGAGAACACTGATTTACATAGAATTATGTTAGTATTAAAATATTTTGGATTGATATCCATATTTAAGGTGTGTAAAATTGGGGAAAAAAGCCTGAATATTATCCTTTCTTTATTTTGGTGGTGGTAGGGATGGATAGTGGGCACAAGTTGATTTTGTGACTTTCAAGGAGCCCTATGCTTTAGAAACTACTTCCTTATGAATGTAAGCATATTTTTTCTAAACTTTCATATTTTTTCTAAACTTTCACTGTTTGGCAATAATAAGGTTCAAAGGATAAATTATTATGTGTGTTTTTTGTTACATATGGTTTGGGATCTTGCATGATACTCTTGTTTGTGATAAAGAGGTGGAATTCAAGATATAAGGTTATGGATGATCACATTCATACCGATCATGTTATTCTGGTTTTAGTTTTATTTTCTTTGGGGTTGAGCTGTTATCTTGCAATTTGAAAAAATGATTAAAAGAAAAGACGAGGCTTTGGTGACATATTTTGGCAAGTTCGTCAGGGAGAATCAAATGTAGCCTTGATTGTGGCCAGGAAAGAAACATCCGATGTAGGAACAATAGTTGTCAACACCAATTATTTTTATTTAGGAGTCAAGAAATCAAACGTGGCCTTGATTTTGGCTAGGCAAGAAACATGCAATGCAAGAATAACAGTTGTCAACAAAAGTTATTTTACTTCAGGAGACTTGATGGTTTTTGGAGCTTTGAACAAGGCAACCAAATATATCGTTGATTAAATGGATACTAGAGGTAATACATTAACATAGTTAGAAGCAAGGTCTTATGCCACTATTCCATCTTAGATTAGAGATATAATTAATTGGGTCCTATTTGGATATAGTGTATGCAATATGTTGAAGTAATAAACTAGTCCACAATTGATACTTTTTGTTTCAAGTACTCCCAATTTAGTGGCTTTAAAGGAACCAAAACTATATGATGGAACTTGCAATTCTAATTTACTTGGTAACTTCTATTGGGATGTTCAACAGTACCTTGAATATATGAATGGAAGTTAATATGAGATGAAGGTTAATGTTGTGACAATGTTTTCGAAGGGTATCGTGAAGTTTTGATGGAGAAATTGAGTGGAGGACTTGGCAATGGGGTGAAGTGTTGTGAATATTGAAAACTATGTAGAGATAAAATAGACCTTGAAGGCTTATTTTTGAATAGGGAATCAGACTTGTCTTGCATGGAACCAATTAATGGATCTTAATAATACAATCAAGGTCCAGGAGTGCATCAAGGTGTTTTTGGGCCTTATGTTGGAAATCAAGGATGTGGTTGTTGAATATATATTGTCTCATTTTATGAAGGGGCTACAAACTTAGGTGAAAAATGCATTGTGACACTAGAACATGCATAATATTTACTTGGCCATCGTTGTAGTAGGTAAGCCACTCTACTTCAAGAATGTAGGAAGAAGTCCAGAAGTAGATGAAGGCAGTTTAGGAGAGAAGAAACATGGAAAGAACAAAAATACAGGAAAAGGAAAGACAAATCCATCTAGGAAGTCTAGCAAGGGTAAAACTAGGAAACCAGTTGCACCTAAGGACAAAAATGGAGGTAATCCCATTGTTTGTTGGATCTATTCAAATAATCACTATGCTAAGAATTTCCCATTAGTGAAAAAAATCGAATGTTATGGAGCAAGTGGATCGACCTTCATTTGGTGTATTGATAATATTAAGTGATATTTTTTTCCGTCAGGAAACATGTCACATTTTTGCCTCATTTTTCGTGTTTCCTTTATTTTTCGTGTCCATTGTCGGGCGATTTTTCGACACATGGTTTTTGTTGATTGTTTTCTATTTCCGGTTAAGAAATTAGGGTTGTTGACTAATCCAGGTCATTGGGTTAGGGTTTTGGATGTCATTGGCTCCTATATGTATATTGTATTGTAAACAATGTAACACTATGAATGAATATAGAATATCCTGGTTTTCCCGGTTTGGGTTTCCAGGGGAAAAATCTCTGTGTAATGTGTGTATTTTCCATTGTATTTTTTTTTGTTCTTTTATTCAAAATATGTTTGCAGTAAAATATTGTACAAGGTTAAAATCTACATTTGGTATCAGAGCTTTGTTGGCTTCAGGGGGACGCCTTTGTGGTCAATATTTTGTCTCGGGACTGTGATAAGCCTTGCTACAATGGGAGATCTGTGGTATTGATTTTTCAGGTGAAATGAAATGGCAAGTAGTTCAAAAATGGAGATCGAGAAGTTTAATGGGTAAAGTTTTGAGTTGTGGAAGCTCAAGATGGAAGATCTGTCGGTGGACAAAGATCAGTGGATCGCGGTGGATCCAAGTACTGCACCTATAGGAACTTCAACAAATGACTGGAAAATGTTGGATTGAAAGGTGAAGACCACAATCCGACCATGTCTCTCAGATTCAATATTAATGAATGTGTCAGAGGAAGATACAACCAAAGATTTATGGGATAAGTTGGGGAAGTTGTATCAGTCTATGTCCCTAGTAAATAAACTATTCCTGAGAAAGAAGCTGTATAACCCGAGGATGAGAGATGGAGACTCGGTGGAAGAGCATTTTAACGCCTTCAATAATATGGTAATTCAGTTAGTATCTGTTGAAATTAAAATTTCAGATCAAGATAAGTGTATTAGTTTATTGTTCTCTTTACCAGACTCGTGGGATAGTCTGGTTGTGGCCATAGGTAGTAATACGATTGCCTTGAATTTTGATGAATTGGTCTCATCTTTGTTGTCGGTGGAGATGAGACAAAAGAACATGAAAGGACATATCACACATGAATTATTTGCAAGAGGATGCTCCCAGGAAAGAAATAGGTCTAAGCCCTCAAGTGGGAGATCTAAGTCTAAGGGAAGATCTAAGTATCTCAGAAAGTTTTTAAAGGTATGTTGGAGATGAGGAAAACAAGAGAACTACAAGAAGTAGTGTAGATCCAAAGTTAAGAAAAAGAAGGGATCTGAAGAATATCCTTCTACAGAAGAAGAAACCTCCAAGGAAGAAGAAGGGGATGTGTACTTGAATTCTTCAAGTACACATGCAGATCATGAGGCATGGTTGGTTGACTCGGGTGCATCCTTTCATATGACTCCTTAAAGGGAGTGGTTCTGTGACTATGAAAGGTATGATGGAGGTAATGTTTTCCTAGGTGATGACTCAACAACCATAATCATAGGTCAAGGAAAAGTCAAGTTGAGGCTCATAGATGGAAGGATTAGAACACTACCTGGTGTTTTGTACATCCCAGGATTGACCAACAATTTGATTTCTGTAAGAAAAATGGACGATGCAGAGGTTAAAACAATATTTGAAAAGGAAAACTGCATGTTGGTTTGAGGATAAATGTTGTTGCTAAAGGGATTTTGGTTTGGAACTTTGTATAAGATGAAAGGAATTACTATTAGTGATGGGTGTAATAGTTCCATTGTTCCTGATATTGGAGTTGAAGAAGAAAGAGCTCCTATTGTCTCTGGAGAAAAGGTTATGTTGTGGCATCAAAGACTCAGGAATATCGGAGAAGGGTCTTCAACTACTACAAAGTAAAGGTATGGTTGAAGGTATGTCTAACTGCTCTCTGGATTTTGATTTCTATGAACATTGTGTATATGGGAAGCAAAATCGGGTAAGATTCCCCTTTGGTGCAATGAGGGTAGAAGGAATTTTATAGCTAATTCATAGTGATGTGTTTGGACCTGTGTCAGTTCCATCATTGGGAAAATCTGTGTACTATGTCTCATTTATAGATTACTTATCGAGGAATACTTGGATATATTTACTTAGGAAGAAATTTGAATTCTTTGACAGGTTTAAAGAGTTTAAGGCTCTTGTTGAGAATCAAACAAAGAAAAGAATTAAGGTGTCGAGGACAAATAATGGCGGAGAGTTCTACGAGAATGAATTTGAAGAATTATGTAAGAAGTGCGGTATAGCAAGGTAGAAGACTACTCCATATACACCTCAGTAGAATGGAGTTGCAGAAAGGATGAACATGACATAGATAGAAAAAGCAAGGTGCATGCTCAGTGGTGTCAGGTTAGGGCAAGAATTTTGGGTAGAGGAAGTGGGTACTGCATGTTACCTGGTCAACAAATCACCCTCATCAGCACTAGATGACAAGACTCCACAAGAGGAATGGACTGGTAAGAAACTTTCTCTCACACATCTCAAGGTATTTGGTTGTGAGGCCTATGTTCATGTTCCAAAGGAAAATATGAGTAATCTAGATAAGAAGGCTGAAAAGTGTATATTTATTGGGTAGAAAGATGGTCTCAAAGGTTATAAGCTTTGGAACCCAGAAACTAAGAAGGTTGTGTATAGCCGAGGTGTGGTATTTAGAAAAATGAAGGATGTTGATAAACAAGAAGTCCTTTTAAGTAACCAAGAACCATAGAAAACATATTTTGATTTAAAGGATGATGAATCAGACTCTACAGAAGAACAAGAATCAGAAGAAGAAGATCCTCATACTCAAGTATTTAGGAGATCGGTTTGAGAAAGAAGGCTACCGGAAAGGTATAATCCATCCGATTTCCGTTCAAATTTTTATTTTTCTATTACTGATGATGATCCTAGAACTGTCAGGGAGGTAGTGGATTCAAAGGATGGAAAGCTTTGGAAAAAGGCCATGGATGAAGAAATGGCAGCCTTGGATAAGAATGAGGCTTGGGAGATAGTGGAGTTGCCTACTGGAATAAATCACATTGGAAACAAATGGGTATTTAAAAAGAAGTTGAATGTAGAAGGCAAAGTGGATAAATACAAAGCTCGGTTAGTTGCAAAGGGTTATTCCCAGGTTGAGGGAATTGATTTTGGTGATATTTTTTCTCCTATTGCCAAGTTAAATTCTATAAGATTTATGTTATATGTTGTTGTTGCATTTGATTTTGAGGTAGAACAGATGGATGTGAAGACAACATTCCTACATGGGGATCTGGAAGAAGAAATATATATGATGCAGTCATAAGGATTTGCTGTGAAGGGAAAGAAGGAGTTGGTATGCAAGCTGAAAAAGTCCTTGTATGGTTTAAAATAATCACCAAGGATGTGGTATCAAAAATTTGATACTTATATGCCGGGACTTGGCTTCACAAGAAGCAAAGAGGATCACTATGTGTATTTTAAAGTAATTGGTGATCATTTGATTTATTTGGTATTGTATGTGGATGACATGTTGCTGATAGGAAACAACAAGGAGATTATCCAAGAAGTGAAAACTCAGTTGTCCTCTAAATTTGACATGAAGGATCTCGGTGCTTCAAATTTCATTTTGGGCATAGAAATTAAAAGAGATCGGAAAAAGAGGAAACTCTGGTTCAATCAGAGAAAATATGTTGAGACAATATTGTAGAGGTTTAATATGCAGGAATGTAAATCGGTCAAGGTCCCTATTCTTGTTGGTGTAAAGTTATTTGCGGATCAGTTTCCCAAGACACGGGAAGAGGAGGAGAACATGTCTCGTGTTCCATATGTGAGTGCAGTTGGAATTTTGATGTATGCAATGGTCTGTACTAGACTGGACATTGCACACACAGTGGGAGTTTTGAGCAGGCATATGTCAAAACTAGGAAAGGAGCATTGGACAACAGTAAAAAGGGTTTTCAGGTATTTGTGTGGCACTGCTAGCTATGGATTGTGCTACCAAGGAAGGCCAATATTGGATAGAGTGTTGGACATACATGTCTTTGTGGATGCAGACTGGGCTGGAGATCTGGATCAGAGGAGATCTACAAGTGGGTATGTGTTTAACCTGTTTGGAGGAGCAATCAATTGGATGAGAAAAAGATAGATTGTAGTGGCACTTTCAACTACAGAAGTTGAATACATGGAAACCACTCATGCAAGTAAGGAAGAAGTATGGTTATAAAGATTGTGTTCAGGTATTGGGTTGGTACAACAAGCTGCAAGGATAGATTTTCATAGTCAGAGTGCAATTTTTATGGAAAAGAAGTCGACTTATCATTCAAAGACAAAACATATTGATATTCAATATCACTTTGTGAGAGACATGGTTGAAGAAAAGAAAGTGATGTTGATGAAGGTGGACACTTTCAAGAATGTTGCAGATTCATTAACAAAATTTTTGAGCACTAAGAAGTTCTCTTGGTGTAGAGGATCCATGGGCATTGTTTCCCTGGATTGTTGACTATGTAACCTTGTAACCCCATTGTATGCAAAGAAAACAAAAAGTGGTAGAATGTTGGGTATGCGTTATATTCTTTGCACGACTAGCTCTTGTGTCTGCTACGTTGCGTCGAGTGCATAGGGGGGTTTGAGAGGGGGCCGATAGGCCCCCCCTTCGAGGGTTGCATGGGGGAAATAGCCCCCTTGCGTGGGGTTTCGGGGGAAATTCCCTCGAGAATTTTTTTTTCCTCGAGAAACATGTCGCATTTTTTCCTCGTTTTCGTGTCGCCTCGATTTTCATGTCCATTGTCGAGCGATTTTGCGACACATGGTTTTTGCCGATGGTTTTCTATTTTCGGTTAAGGAATTAGGGTTGTCGACTAATCCAGTTCATTGGGTCAGGGTTTTGAATTCCGCTGGATCCTATATGTATATTGTATTGTAAACAATGTAACACTAGGAATGGATATATAATATGTTGGTTTTACCGGTTTGGGTTTCCAGGGGAAAAATATTTGTGTAATGTGTGTATTTTCCGTTATATCTTTTCTGTTCTTTTATTGAAAATCTGTTTGCAGTAAAATATTGTACGAAGTTAAAATCTACACATATTATAGACATAACTGCCATAATGTTTGCGTTGGATATTGACTTTGAAAGTGAGAGATTAGCATACCAAGTTTTTACTAGAAGACAACTAGTAGATGGATTCTCCTTCTCTACACTAGAGCACTTTCTGAGATTGATTTCCTAAGGCATTGTGCAATAGAGAAGAGATAGGTCATGAATGCATTTTGATTGGTTGAGAGGAAGAGATAGGTCATGCGTGTATGTTGATTCATGTGCACTTTTGGGTTGGGTTGATGATCCGAAATGGATATGAAATAAAATTTGAATGGTTATGACTCAGATCAAGTCAAAATAATTTGCAATTGAGAGTTTGAAACAATGCTACGGAAGGGTCAAAGAGGATACATAATGAAATTTTGTTGTTATTAAAGTTGGTGAAGAGGTAAGAGGTTTTGGTTTAGTGTGAAGGGCCCCACACTGACTTAACCAACCACCCACTACCCCATAAAAGTGCTATGATGCCAATGTAAGAACCAAACAAGACAAGAACAAGAGGAACACAAAAGTGAAACATTTCTAATAAAGATGATTTGGGAGAGGTTGAGTGTTGCAAGAGGGGAATTGTAGGGATGGATATCATTATCCTTCCAACTACCCCAAACAATCCATAGTGTTTTCTACAAATTCATGCACAACAAAGTAGAAGAAGTTCTTTGGTGAGAATTAGTAATTGATTCTTGATCAATTTTTTGTTCAATAAATTGCTAATGGCCCATAGAGCCAATTTTTTTTTTTTAAATATGAAAATATTGAAAATAAAACACTGAGCACAACAATTCAATATTTAGGAATTTATGAACTTCTTCCTCATCATTATAGACACCACTATAAAAGTCACTATGGATATTCTCCAGTTAAATTTTGTATAAAATTTAGAAGTTTTTGTTTTCCTAAAATTTTATTTTAATACTAATTTCTGTTTTCAACTTTTATATATAACATTAATGATTTTTTCATTATTTTTTATAATAAATATTAAATACAATGTTTAATTTCAATGAAATTGTAATCCAAAATAATATACAAAATGGAAATGACATAATAAATAAGCAATAAGTCAAAGATAAAATCCAAAAAATTAAACAAGTAACATTGAAAACACATAATGATGATGATGATGATGATGATGATTAACGTCCACTGAGACCAATTGTTCTATCGGGCCTTAAGAAGGTAAGAGATTACTTCAATTTCTTTAAAATTGTATTTCTATGCTCAAAAAGAATTGAGAGATGTTCCAAGATCACCATAGTTTTGATGACTTGGGAGGTTAGGAATGTCTGTATTGTGGCAATTTTTTTTAAATTGGGATCTAATATGGGTATATGCAGGGAAATCTAAAAGGAAGTACTTTACATCTTCTACCTGCTTAGTGTCACAAAGATGACAAATTCTTTCATCCGACGGTGTTTTGGGAGTTGTCAAACTCCCAATTTCACTATGTAGCTCATGAGAGTTTGTTCTTATTTTACCAACGTTGATTTTCTTCTTTTCACTTCTCAAAATTGAGAGGTAAATTTGATCTTTTAAATTAGAGTTGACCACCTCCTTGTAGTATCTTAAATTTCTTTTATCCACTAATTCTTTATCACACCACATGTTCTCCTTAAATTTAGAAGTGATAATATTTTTAATATTATCGATCTTCTAGATGATGGATTCTTCTTGTATTCCTTAATGATTTAGCCAATATTTGGCATCTTTATGTCATCTCCGTTTGAGCCACTGGTGCTTTTTTGGCTAGAGTTTGAAGCAATTTTTTAGAGCCTCTTGTCATCCATGTTGTTTATCTTGTTCTTGTACATTAGGTATCTAATCATAACAATGCTCTCAATGGGGGAAAGGATTGCTTCTATGCGGAGGATAGGATAGGGTGTATTTCCCTTAATTTTGAGATTATAAGTTATAAAATTCTTTTGGATATGTTCGATCTTTCTTCGGGATTCTATAGATATACTGCAACCCCAAACTTCACATCCATATAAGATAACTAGAGTGACGAGAGTGAAAGAGGAGTTTTTTTTATCCCAAAGCCAAAGGTCTATTGATTTACAATTGTTTTCGAGCCCATAATCAACTTTCCACCCTCTATTTCTCCTTTTTTTAGCCCTATAGTTCTAATTGATCTTGTGGTGGATATCGATTCCAACATATTTGTATGAAGGAACTTCCTCCAAGCTATTGTTGTCATAAAAAAAGTATCATAGGTGATCCTTTTGGATTTAATTATCATAACCTTTTTTTTGTCAGTTTTCACAGTCATGCCCATGGTGGAACATAAGTCCTTGAGGATTATTAGTTTCTTTCTTAGGTTATAGTGACTTTTATCCATAATAAAAATATCATCAACGTAAATAAGGAGGATGATGACTATACTCGCGAGAGTCGGGCCAACATAGCCTTCATCCTCCAAACAATCTTCTAACTTATCAATATAGATGCCTAAAAGGGTATGGGATAGGGTGCAACCTTGCTTGACTCCTATATTACAGTTAATTTCTTCTGATCAACCCTTAGTGTTCCTAAATTGGCAATAACTTTCTCATATATCCTTACTACAACAACTCTTAACTCGAAAGGGACTTTAAGCTTTTCTAACCTATTCCATAGGTTAGTCCCGGGCACAATGTAAAAATATTTTCTAAAATCAATGAAACAAAAAAGGAGATCAATTTTATCATTACGACACTTCTCTGCAATGATCCTAAATGTAACAATGTGGTCCAGAGTGGAATGGTGGCCTCTAAACCTAGCCTGAGCTCTAGCTCTTTTTCATAGATTTCTAGCCATGTATGGATATTTTTTTCCAAAATACTTCCATATAGCTTAGCTAAAATGGGGCTAATCATAATGGTCATACAATTAGAGGCTTTGAGTCCAAGGTTTTTGGAAGCCTTGTTGGATAGCTAAATTGAAGAGCTTATGCATGTGAGGGATGAGGATAGGTCCTCCAATTTTTAATATTTCATCTTGGTAACCTTCGATGTCCTTAAATTTTCCTTTTGGTAGCTGCTTAACCCCAAACTTAATGTCTTTTACAGAAAACACTTCATCTTTTGTAGAGTTGTTTGGCATGCTATCCATGACATTAGGAGATTCATACATATTTTTAAGGTATAAATTGTAGTCCTTCTAGGGAACCTTATTATTTTCTTTAGTTTTACGAGTTATAATTTACCTCCATAATTTCTTAGGATCTATCTTAAATAGTTGCAAAAGCTTCTCTTTCCTTTTATTTATATAATCTTTTTATTTTGTTTAATCAAGGTTTTTCATCTATTTATCTTATCAAATTTAAAAGATGCATTGGGAGCATCCCTAATGGATTTTCAAGCAATTTTACATTCGTTATCATACCAAGGGTTAGTTGTATTGTTTTTTATTTTTACATTGCACCTCAATAGAAAAATTGTTAATTGAAGTATAGAGGGTTGTTGTAAAATTCTTATAGCCGGCTTCAATATTGTTCTGATATGATATGAGTTTTAAATCATTGCTTAAGTCTTTTAAGAAGAGATCGACTTTGTGCTTGTAAAAAATTAAGTGCCTTTGGTTGTTAGAGTGCTCCTCAACAAAGCTTTTGTGAATGATAATGTTAAGAGTTAGGGTTAGAGGTCTATGATCAAAGTCAAGTTCATGGTCATCTAAAAGATCAAAGTTTACTATTTGGTTGTATGTGGGGATATATGTTATTACATAGTCAACAACACTACTACCCAGCCCATGGATACAATTCATTCTGTTAGAATTCGACCACTTCTTTATACCATTGAAAATTATTAACTCAGTACCAAACAAATTATTGATCAGGTATTTAGAGTTCCTTTTGTAATTGTTAGCTAAAACAAGGTCCTCATATAGCCATAGAGGATTAGGGTTCGATTCATTACCTAAAATAATATCTTGATTGGTTGAAGTTCTAGCATTAAAGTCTCCTAACAGGAGGATACTACCTTCATTTTTCATATTGTAGATATCTTGCTCTAAGATTTTGCAGGGATGGTTCTTATCTAGATTGTTTTTTGTATAAAAAGTAGAGTTAATATGTGCAAAATAGCATATTTATATACAAATATTCTTAGCGTTAATATAATATATCTCCATCCATATGTACTGATTGAGAGGATTTTTCTTATTAAGACAGATGTGAGGAGATATGTCCATTTTTATGTAACATGTTATGCCTCCAATTCCTCTACGAGAGGACTTCTTGTTCCATGTGGACCATAAAACTAATCCTTCAATATTAGGGACCTTACATTCTTCATGCTCCCAAGTTTCAACCAAGAGAATAATGTCAATGTCACTTGAGATCCAACTTAGTATAGGCCCTTTACTCCATGGAAAACCATGACAGTTCCAAAATAGTATTGGGAGTGTCCCAAATTGTTATTTATCATTATCATTTTGGTTTCTATACCTAATAATAGCCTTTTGATTTCGAATGATTTCCCAGTTCCCTTCCTTCCTGGATTCTTCCACCTTTTGAACTTCCTTACTTAATTCAGCTTGGTCCTCTAGAATGAGGTCTTCATTGATAAATATTCTTGACCCTTTTAAGCTTGGAGTTTTGCTGAGTACACCATATTTATTGTCAATAGAGCTTAAGTTAGCCTAGATCAACCTATCTTTATGTTCAATTATTTTTCCCAATCTCTTTGCTTCTATGAGGTAAGTTGTCTCAATTTGTGATTTATTTTTTAATTCTTCCTTTAACTATTGCGAGGGTGTCCTCATCTTTTTTCTCTTTTACACTGAAAATTATGAGATTCAAGGTTCCTTTGTTACGTTCATGGTCTAATTATTTGAGATTGTTCATTTCTTCTTTGATGGGTTTGATATCCAACTTAGGTTCCAATGATGTATAGCCAAATTGCTAATTAGATTTTCTTCTAGCTCTGTAATCTTATCCCTAAGATTACGATTTTCTATGACCTCTGCCTCTTGGGTTGATTGTTTTTTTCTTGGCTTTGTTTTTTTATTTCTCGTAATCTAGCCTCCATTTTGTGCTACTCACTCTCCAAACCTAAAATTATATTTTCTATCTTTGTCTCAATCTTGTCTTCAAAGGATTTAAATTGATTATAAAACATTGTTTCCAACTTTGTTTTAAGTTTGACTTCTCTCTCTTCTCTACGTTTTTCTATTGATTCTATATATTCATATAGAATTTCTAGGGTTATTTTGTTAGGTCTCCCCTCGAGATTTTTGGTATATGGGGTGAATTACTCATTATATTAGAAATCAAAGGAAATAAATAAATAAATAAGAACTACAAAATGAACTTGTGTACTTGGTTCACATAGGGTTTGAATCCACGAGCTGAAGAAGTCGAACCAATCTGTCTCACTAGGTTTATTGATTTCATAATCACCGTATATACATATAGCAGTTCCAATATTATCCATAGAAGAAGTTCCAATATTATCCATATGGTAATGGTTTATGATAAATATGTTTTGATAGTTGAATAGATGGATGTTTGTTCGTGTTTTTTAAATAAATATAATTTTAATTATTTAATATTTAATATTTAATTATAATATTTATATTATATATATTTTTATATTTGAATTAATGAATTTTTAAACTTGAACAATTTGACATAGGAAAAATGACACTGCATTGTACGAGGACATCAATATACAAACGATAAGGGTCTTAAGGCGGAGCTAGGTTTTGCATGACTTCAAGCACCTAACCGTGCTTATTTGAGGTGATTTCTCAAGTTGTAGAAATATGTTTTGATAGTTGAATAAATGGATGTTTGTTCGTGTTTTTTAAATAAATATAATTTTAATTATTTAATATTTAATTATAATATTTATATTATATATATATTTTATATTTGAATTAATGATTTTTTTAACTTGAACAATTTGACATGGATAAAATGACACTGCATTGTACAGGGACATCAATATACAGACGATAAGGGTCTTAAGGTGGAGCTAGGGTTTGCATGACATCAAGCACCTACCCTGCTTCTTTCAAGTGATTTCTCAGGTTACAGAAGCAGGCTAGAAACTACCAACGCGACTGATTGGAAAATATGGATCCTGAGGGGGGGGGGGGTGAAAACCCCCTCATATCTAAATGTGGCTGCCAATGATAATGTTGGAGCCAAATCTAGATGACTGACTTTCGAGCCGCCACCCCATCTCCATGAGAAAATCCTGCTAAACGAACAAAGCTCGGGAAAGGAGATGGAGGTGGAGGCGGAAATGTATCATTCAAAGGAATCTCGCACTTGGGAACCAGGTAAATGCATTCCCCAAGAAACCAAGGCACCAAGATATGTGATAAATTCCACCAGAGTTGGGGAGCATACTTAGTTCATGAAAGAACATGCCCTAATTTGAAATGTTTTATGGTTATGGCCCTTGGAATGAACCTCACGCGCTCGATCAAAACATGGTGGAACCTAAAAGGGGACTATGAACTCTAGCTCAGATCAAAAGGCTTCTTCACAATCATATTTTACAATCTAGAGGAAAATGATCAAGTTTTTGAAAATGGCCCATATTTTTACAATTTTGCAGGGCTTTTACTTTTATTTTGGACAGACCGCTTCAACCCAGAAAAAGAGAATTTCTCGGTTGTGCCACTCTGGATCCTCCTCTACTCCCTTCCCTATGAGTTTTGGCTTGAAGAGATTCTCATGGGAATTGGTAACACCATAGGAAGATATGTGAAATCCTTAGAGGCAATGAAGCAAAAAAGGTATACTTCCTACGCTCGAATCTGTGTATACATGGATATTTCCAAGGCATTGCCAGGCTCGATCACCATTGAGTATCAGGATGAGGACTGGATTTTGACCATAGAATATGAACACATTCCCTTTCGATGCCTCAAATTTCATGAGCATGGACATCTCTTCTGAGACTGCCCCCTTAATGCACCTGCACAATTGACGAGGGAAGGAGAATTGAAAGATGGCTTCACGCAAGTTACTGGACGCCAAAAAAAACTCTAAAGAAGCCCAGTCAGGAGGGAAATCAAAAGATCCCTACAAGTAACTCTTTTTATGCGCTAAATCACCTAATGGAAGCAGAGAAAGTGGATAATCCACACAAAAAGAGAAACCAAGGAAATGACAAAGGAAAATCCAAACAGTCCCTAGATCCAATTCTAGAGAAAATAACAAACCCATGTTCCCCTGCCCTGAAGAACGTAGACAAGAAACTGGAGGATGGGGGGGACACAACCATGCATTTGGATGAACAATACCTTGCAGATATAGATATGGAAAAATTAGAGGAATCCTTCAACAAGAAGGAATTACAATCCATCCTGGTTGAGTAGTTGCGGAAAGTCCACAAAGTATTCATCGATTCCACAGTAGGATCCACCTCCATACTAGGCATAAGCTCATATCCAGGCCCAGATCCGAGATGTACACCTCGAGAAGGAAAAATCCGGGCATGAAAATCGACACAACAATTGATAAAAGAGGTAAGCCACTTCATGATCAACTCGGGACAGATTCAGTGTCTTACCGAGGGTTTCTTCTCACCCTCATAAAACTCCTCATGATGAAGAAAATCACATGGAATATAAGAGGAATACATGGAAGATCGAAACAAAGGATTCTTCATAACAACATAATAGCAGAGGATCCGAGCATTCTCTTTCTACAAGAAATAAAATGTGTCGGAGAAGCAACAAAAGAAATCTTTAAGAGATGTTGGAGACACTGTGATTTCATCTACAATGATTCCAATGGTACAGCTGGAGGATTAGTTATCATCTAGAACCCAACAACAGTCATCATAGATCAATAATTCTCCATAGTAGGCACTCTTTGTACACATTACCATGCTTTGGGCTCCAACAAGGATGGAATCCTCACAAATTCTTACGAACCCCAAAGTAATCGGAAAAAATACTTATTTCTACATAGTCTCTCCTTTATGGGAGGGTTGATAGGTCAAAAGCATTGGATTATAGGAGGATACTTCAATATAATCCTTACACTGGAAGAAAAGAGAGGAGTAAAAAAATGGCTGGAAAAAGACAACGATAAGTTCCGAGACCTCATTAATCAACTTAATTTAATTGACATAGAAACAAAAAATGGTACCTTTACCTAGGCCAACAGAAGATCCGTTCCCCATCAAATTGCATGCAGAATGGACCATTTTATTATCTCAGAAACTTTGATGCTTGAGGGACTAGCGATTGATCTAAGAAGGATCTAGAGAAGGTTAAGAATAACTCAGAACTCATAGAGGCAACTCATAACGCTCAGAATAGCTCTAGCAGATAGAGAAAGGGAAAAATTTCAAAGTTCCCAAAACTCAGTGAATGCGGCATTATCGTGAAGAGAATGTCACAATATTTCTAACAGTGCAAACAACTCGTCAAACAGAGTTACGATTTGAAAGATAGTCGCGGTCAAAGTTGTGATCAAACAGGGCTAGTCGCTAGGGGACACATCATCATCCGTACTACTGATGTCAGCAGCTGACATGGCAAGGTGATGTCATTATACGATATGCTGAAATTAACATGCCATGTGGAAACACCAAAGGCTTCCATGTGTCAGCCTCCATTGGAATTTTCAGGAGTCCAAGTGGACCAATAGAAAAGTGCCACGTGACACCCCAAGAGACGCCATGTGACACCCCAACAGATGCCACATGGAACCATCCGGGAATCGCCACGTGTCAGTATGGAAAGAATGGAAAAAACATTAGCGTACATGTGTGCGCCACGTGGACCAATCATCGTGCGACACGTGGCAGCTCAGGAAATGTTCAATGTTGACCCGTAAACAAATTTGATTAAAAAAAAAGGGGTGGTGGGTTCGCCAAATTTGACGGACCATGCCAATGTTAGAAGATTCGATAGTGGATCAACTATACTTAGCGGGGCAACCAAATGGATATGCCAACTGATATATATATATACAAACAACCACTCAAAAATGGAGTCCGGTGGGTTCGACCCCAAAACCTCCGCCTTACCCAACGCTCTAATAACTCCACCATAACCAGCACGCCACACGATGTTTCTTGGTTTATATATTGGGTTTATTACTTAAGAACAACAATCCACCCAGAGCTAGAGGGGGGAGAGGCACGACCGTACCGTACGACCGCAGGAATGGATTACGAGGCAAATTTTGTCATAATTGCAGGTTGCAGAGGGCATGAAAACTGAGACTAAATTTCTCTTGGGCTTGGGTTTATTACTTAAGAACAAAAATCCACCCAGAGCTGGAGGGGGCAGAGGCATGATCGTACCGTATGACCATGGGCATAGATTACGAGGTAGATTTTTTCATAATTGCAGGTTGCAGAGGGCATGGAAACCGAGACCAAATTTCTATTGGGTCTGGGAGTGCCAGATTCGGATCAAAGCATAGAGACAGTCATTTTTGGGTGATTTGACGCCATGAATCCATCGGTGATGTTTTTTTTTTTTATCTGAGCATTATTTTCTGCATCTTGATTTCAGAATGATGTATATTCATGTATTTGCCAAATTCTTTTGCTGAGTTAATGAAAGAGCCTACCGATTTGAGACCAGGACCCGGAGACGTAGTCTACCAGGGAAGAACTCCTTTATCAAGTTTTTTGTGTTCAGATATGATGCTTATGACTTTTCATTTTTAAGTTTTCCCTTCTTTAATGGTGCACTTTACTTTATGCTCATTTAATACAATTCTTTATAAGTCACGATGAAAGGATCTCAGATCATGTTGGTATCAGAGAAGTCGTCTTTGACTTGAATTGTTGAGTGTGAATTATTACTAGGGCCAAGCATAAGCAGGGTGAAGGAACTCTAAATACTTTCAATCTCGAAGTTGGTCGCATATCGAGAAGGAAGAAAATGGTAGAAGAGGACAAGTGTAATGAACAGGAGAAAGACTTTCACCCGGTCTTTTATCGTATGTCAACAATGGTTGAGCGAATGTATGGAGATTACGAGAAGAGGATGAAGAAGAAAGGGAAGAAAAATGAAGCACAAGTAGATGCTGATGCTTCGGTAAACCAAGGGGCTAGAGGAGATCCTCCTGGGCCTCCGTCTTCACCTTTGAGTTCTATTTATTCTTCCTCTGAGCATTCTCATCATTCTCATCATTCTAGCCATAAAGCCTCTTTTAAGAAACCATTATTAAAGCTTGATGTAAAATTTGCTTTACCTATGTTTAATGGAGATGCTAATCTTGAAAAGCTAGATAATTGGATCCGACAGATTGAAGTGTATTGTCGTGTACAACATATTGATGAAGAGGAGGTTAAAGTGCAACTGGCTTCTCTTCGGTTGGAAGGCATCACTCTTGTATGGTGGGAGACCAAGCTTCAGGACAAAAGTAAGTGTGGTAATCTTCTTTCCTCATGGTCAAAATTTAAATCAGCGATAAGGAAGCAAATTTATCCATTAGGGTATTTACATAAAGCAATGATGGAATGGAAAACTTTAGGGCAAAGTAAAGGTCAAACAGTCCAAAGTTTCAGAGACGGATTTAGGAAGAAAGAACTTGCACTAAACATTCCTTTAGATTCCTATGAAACGTTATTGAAGTATATTGGCACACTTCATAGTTATATTCGTCATACTTTACTATTGTTTAACCCCACCAGTCTTGAAGAAGTTTGTGTGCAAGCCACTGACCTTGAAAGTAGGGGTAAGAATGGACATGAGGAAAATCCATTCAAGCAATCTAAAAACCATTTCAATGGGAAGGACAAGAGGACATCTGCAACAAATAAGGAAGAGGGAAAACCCTCTTGCAACTATTGCGAGAAAACTGGTCATGATAGCGAACATTGTTGGAAACTACATCCAGAGTTAATGCCAAAATAGCTTGGAGGCAATGGGAAGCCAAAGACCATTTCTATAGTGCAACATGATCTTGGTTTCGATTAAGGTGACAAAGAAAGGATCACAACAGTTGGGATGCAAGGTAAAGATTCCTTTTATGCATGTTCAAGTTATTTAAATTAATCACATGATGATGATAAAAGGAGAAGTGCACTATTCCACATAAGAGTTGTATCGAAACATATGAATATAGACACATTATTTGATCCGGGTTCCCAAGTCAATTTAATATCAAAGACACTTTTTAAGAAATTGGAATTAACCACAAGACCTCACCATAAACCTTACCCTTGAGGTTGGGTATCTGATAAAGCAAAGTTAAATGTCACTAAGCAGTGTATGTTGAGGTTTGCTATTTCTTCTAAGATGATAGATGAAGTGGATCTAGATGTGGTTCCTTTGGATGTATGTGGTATTGTATTAGGGAGTCCCTATCTGTATGATAGGAAGGCTATCTTTTTTCGAAAGGAAAACAAATACCATCTTACAAAATATGGAGTGTAATACATCATTAAAGCTCACAGCATAAAGGACAAATCAACACTTGTTAGTTCATGCCAAGTAAAAAGAGTTATAAACACTAACAAGAATCTTGTACTCACAATTGTAAAAGAGGAATGCCAAGATAGGTCTGATGTTGTTAATTGTCTTGATCCTTTACATAAGAATGAATTGCTTGAGATGAGACAGGTCTTTCAGTGGAAAGACAACCAACACAAGACCTTTGACACTTTAAAGATCGACATTGTGCCAATGCTCGCCTTACATGACCTTCAACAACCATGCAAGTTTGAGACTAGTGCTAGTACCAATGACATAAGGAAAAACATTCTTTTTAGATATTCTACTGTTACATCTATTATTTTGAAGAATTTTCCCTTAGATCATATCAATAATGATGGATGGTATACTAATGATGAAATCTTCAAAGATGTATGTGGGATCTTCTAGGTTTTTTTGGTGAAGAAGTTTTGTTTGCAGGACAACTTACTCCATCATTTGAGTAAACCTCACTTTCCTTCCTACAGGGAAGTGCATGTAACTGAATAATCTTTTGTTTCATTTGTACTTGGGCATTTGGGAATTGTAATATATTTACAGGGATGGCATTTTCCTCGAAGGAAAATATTTGTAACCATTATTGTAAAGGAATGTGTGTTGTACTTTTGTAAGCCCACTTTTGAAAGGCCAAGGTTGTACACACCACTTCCTATTTCATCCCATCCATGGATTTTGTAGGGGTTTTACCCATGACCAAAGGGGGTCATGATTATTTGTATGTTGTAGTGGATAATTTCAGCAAGATGTGTATCTTGATGCCTTGTAAAAATCAGGTCACTGCTGAGCAGACTGCTAATCTCTTCTTTCAGCATGTTTGGGTTCACTTTGGATTACCCACATCTATCATCTTGGATCGCGATAGTCAATTCCTTGGGGAATTTTGGACAATATTGTGGAGAATGATGGACACAAAATTGAAGAGGAGTAATGCTTTCCATCAACAAACCGAGGGACAGACATAGGTGGTAAATAATACGGTGGTCTAGTTGCTTCAAGGATATTGTAGCGAGCATCCTAAGTCATGGGATGATCAATTATTGTATTTCCAGCCTATATATGATCAAGTCATGTCTTCTTTCACTAAGGATTCTCCAGTTGAGACTTGTCTTGGGTATTTACCTAAGATCCCCTTGGACTTGTTGTATGGGAAAAATGTCAGGGAGAGAGATGCAGCCCACAAGTTCATTCAGAGGGTTCAAAAAGTCAGCCAAGAAGTCAAAGAGAAGATGGAGGAAGATGTCATCCTAGATCAAACACTGAGGACTTCACGCAGGGATGACATCACTTATCTTCGAGTAGGCTTAAAAGGCACACATCCAAGCAAGACAAAGTGGATCGAGAAGGACAAAGTGAGGGGACTTTTCCTTCACTTACCAGTTGATTGATGAAAGCTTTTGGTGGTCCAAAAAACTCTCAGTAGGAAGGAGTGATCCAAAAAGGATCCAAAGAAGGCTAATAATAACTCATAACTCATAGAGGCAACTTAGAATGCTTAGAATGGCTCTAACAGACAGAGAAAGGGAAAAAATTCAAAGTTCCCAAAACTTAGTGAAAGTGACATGATCGTGAAGAGCACATCGCAAGATTTATAATGGCGCAAATGGCCCGTCAAACAAAGTTACGGTTTGAAATATATTCATGGTCAAATTTGTGGTCAAACAAGGCTAGTTAGCAGGGGGCACATCATCATCTGTATTGTTGACGTCAGCAGCTGAAAGGGCAGGGTGACATCATCGTATAGAATGTTGACATCAACATTCTACGTGGTAGCACCAGAGGATGCCATGTGTCACCCACCATTGGACTTTTCAGGGGTCCAAGTGGACCAATAGAAAAGTGCCACGTGGCACCCCCAGGAGATGACAGGTGGCACCATCCGGAAAGCGCCACATGTTAGTACGAAATGATTGGGCATCACGTCAACTTACAGGTGGGTGTATCAGTGGCTGCCACATGTCCCAATCATCGAATGACACATGGCAACTTGAGAAATTTGCAATGTTGACCCGTGAACAAATTTGATTTAAAAAAGGGGTGGTGGGTCCGCCAAATCTAGAAGACCATGCCAATGTTAGAAGATTCGATAGGGGATCAACTATACTTAGCGGGGAATCCAAACAGATATTCCAACGAATATATATATT
>JASDQU010310204.1:78794-107112 GCA_032191745.1 Picea mariana
TTGACTTCTTCAGCTTGTGGATTCAAACCCTATGTGAACCAAGTATATATATATACGGTGATTATGAAATCAATAAACCTAGTGAGACAGATTGGTTTGACTTCTTCAGCTTGTGGATTCAAACCCTATGTGAACCAAGTACACAAGTTTCTTTTGTAGTTCTTATTTATTTATTTATTTCCTTTGATTTCTAATACAATGAGTAATTCACCCCATATACCAAAAATCTTGAGGGGAGACCTAACAAAATAACCCTAAAAATTATATATGAATATATAGAATCAATAGAAAAACGTAGAGAAGAGAGATAAGTCAAACTTTAAACAAAGCTGGAAACAATGTTTCATAATGAATTTAAATCCTTTGAAAACAAGATTGAGACAAAGATAGGAAATAGAATTTTAGGGTTGGAGAGTGAGTTGCACAAAATGGAGGCTAGATTACAAGAAATAAAAAAACAAAGCCAAGAAAAAAACAATCAACCCAGGAGGCATAGGTCGTAGAAAATCGTAATCTTAAGCATAAGATTATAGAGCTAGAAGAAAATCTAATTAGCAATTTGGCTATACATCGTTGGAACCTAAGTTGGATATCAAACCCATCAAAGAAGAAATGAACAATCTCAAATAATTAGACCATGAACGTAACAAAGGAGCCTTGAATCTCATAATTTTTGGTGTAAAAGAGAAAAAAGATGAGGACACCCTCGCAATAGTCAAAGGAAGAATTAAAAAATAAATCACGAATTGAGACAACTTACCTCATAGAAGCAAAGAGATTGGGAAAAATAATTGAACATAAAGATAGGTTGATCCGAGCTAAGTTAAGCTCTATTGACAATAAATATGGTGTACTCAGCAAAACTCCAAGCTTAAAAGGGTCAAGACTATTTATCAATGAAGACCTCATTCTAGAGGACTAAGCTAAATTAAGTAAGGAAGTTCAAAAGGTGAAAGAATCCAGGAAGGAAGGGAACTGGGAAATCATTCGGAATCAAAAGGCTATTATTAGGTATAGAGATCAAAATGATAACGATAAATAACAATTTGGGACACTCCCAATACTATTTTGGAACTGTCATGGTTTTGCACGAAGTAAAGGGCCTATACTAAGTTGGATCTCAAGTGACATTGACATTATTCTCTTGGTTGAAACTTGGGAGCATGAAGAATGTAAGGTCCCTAATATTGAAGGATTAGTTTTATGGTCCACATGGAACAAGAAGTCCTCTCATAGAGGAATTGGAGGCATAACATGTTACATAAAAATGGACATCTCTCCTCACATCTGTCTTAATAAGAAAAATCCTCTCAATCAGTACATATGGATGGAGATATCTTATATTAATGCTAAGAATATTTGTATAGAAATATGCTATTTTGCACATATTAACTCTACTTTTTATGCAAAAAACAATCTAGATAAGAACCATCCATACAAAATCTTAGAGCAAGATATCTACAATATGAAAAATGAAGGTAGTATCCTCCTGTTAGGAGACGTTAATGCTAGAACTGCAACCAATCAAGTTATTATTTTAAGTAATGAATCGAACCCTAATCCTCTTTGGCTATATGAGGACCTTGTTTTAGCTAACAATTACAAAAGGAACTCTAAATACCTGATCAATAATTTGTTTGGTACTGAGTTAATAATTTTCAATGGTATAAAGAAGTGGTTGAATTCTAACAGAACGAATTGTATCCATGGGATGGGTAGTAGTGTTGTTAACTATGTAATAACATATATCCCCACATACAACCAAATAGTAAACTTTGATCTTTTAGATGACCATGAACTTGACTCTGATCATAGACCTCTAACCCTAACTCTTAACATTATCATTCACAAAATCTTTGTTGAGGAGCACTCTGACAACCAAAGGCACTTAATTCTTTACAAGAATAAAGTTGATCTCTTCTTAAAAGACTTATACAATGATTTAAAAATCATATCATATCAAAACAATATTGAAGCCGAGTATAAGAATTTTACAAAAACCCTCTATACTTCAATTAAAAATTTCTCTATTGAGGTGCGACGTAAAAATAAAAAATGATGCAACTAACCCTTGGTATGATAACGAATGTAAAATTGCTAGAAAATCCATTAGGGATGCTCCCAATGCATCTTTTAAATTTGATAAGATAAATAGATGAAAAACCTTGATTAAACAAAATAAAAATATTATATAAATAAAAATAAAGAGAATCTTTTGCAACTATTTAAGATAGATCCTAAGGAATTCTGGAGGTAAATTCTAACTCGTAAAACTAAAGAAAATAATAAGGTTCCCTTGAAGGACTATAATTTCTACCTTAAAAATATGTATGACTCCCCTAATGTCATGGATAGCATGCCAAACAACTCTACAAAAGATGAAGTGTTTTCTATAAAAGACATTAAGTTTGGGGTTAAGCGGCTCCCAAAAGGAAAAGCTAAGGACATCGAAGGTTACCAAGCTGAAATATTAAAAATTGGAGGACCTATCCTCATCCCTTACATGCATAAGCTCTTCAATTTAGCTATCCAACAAGGCTTCCAAAAACCTTGGACTCAAAGCCTCATTGTTCTTATTTTTAAAAGCGAGGATAAAATAAATCCCTCTAATTGTATGACCATTATGATTAGCCCCATTTTAGCTAAGTTATATGAAAGTATTTTGGGAACAAATATCCATACATGACTAGAAATCTATGAAAAAGAGCTAGAGCTCAGGCTAGGTTTAGAGGCCACCATTCCACTCTGGACCACATTGTTACATTTAGGATCATTGCAGAGAAGTGTCGTAATGATAAAATTGATCTCCTTTTTTGTTTCATTGATTTTAGAAAATATTTTTACATTGTACCCAGGACTAACCTATGGAATAGGTTAGAAATGCTTAAAGTCCCTTTCGAGTTAAGAGTTGTTGTAGTAAGGATATATGAGAAAGTTATTGCCAATTTAGGAACACTAAGGGTTGATCGGAAGAAATTAATAGTAATATAGGAGTCAAGCAAGGTTGCACCCTATCCCATACCCTTTTAGGCATCTATATTGATAAGTTAGAAGATTTTTTGGAGGATGCAGGCTATGTTGGACCGACTCTCGTGAGTATAGTCATCGTCCTCCTTATTTACGTTGATGATATTGTTATCATGGAGAAGAGTCCCTATAACCTAAGAAAGAAACTACTAATCCTCAAGGACTTATGTTGCACCATGGGCATGATTGTGAACACTGACAAAACAAAGGTTATGATAATTAAATCCAAAAGGATCACCTATGATACTTTTGTTATGACAACAATAGCTTGGAGGATGTTCCTTCATACAAATATGTTGGAATCAATATCCACCACAAGATCAATTAGAACTATAGCGCTGAAAAAAGGAGAAATAGAGGGTGGAAAGCTGATTATGGGCTCGAAAACAATTGTAAATCAATAGACCTTTGGCTTTGGGATAAAAAAAAACTCCTCTTTCACACTCTCATCACTCTGGTTATCTTATATGGATGTGAGAAAGATAGAACATATCCAAAAGAATTTTATAACTTATAATCTCAAAATTAAGGGAAATACACCCTATCCTATCCTCCTCATAGAAGAAATCCTTTCCCCTATTGAGAGCATTGTTATGATTAGATACCTAATGTACAAGAACAAGATAAACAACATGGATGACAAGAGGCTCTAAAAAATTGCTTCAAATTCTAGCCAAAAAAGAACCAGTGGCTCAAACAGGGATGACATAAAGATGCCAAATATTGGCTAAATCATTGAGGAATACAAGAAGAAGCCATCATCTAGAAGATCGATAATATTAAAAATATTATCACTTCTAAATTTAAGGAGAACATGTGGTGTGATAAAGAATTAGTGGATAAAAGAAATTTAAGATACTACAAGGAGGTGGTCAACTCTAATTTAAAAGATCAAATTTACCTCTCAGTTTTGAGAAGTGAAAAGAAGAAATTCAACGTTGGTAAAATAAGATCAAACTCTCATGAGCTACATAGTGAAACTAGGAGTTTGACAACTCCCCAAACACCGTGGGATGAAAGAATTTGTCATCTTTGTGACACTAAGTAGGTAGAAGATGAAAAGTACTTCCTTTTAGATTTCCCTGCATATACCCATATTAGATCCCAATTTAAAAAAAATTGCCACAATACAGACATTCCTAACCTCCCAAGTCATCAAAACTATGGTGATCTTGGAACACTTCTCTCAATTCTTTTTGAGCATAGAAATACAATTTTAAAGAAATTGAAGTAATATCTTACCTTCTTAAGGTCTGATAGAACAATTGGTCTCATTGGATGTTAATCATCATCATCATCATTGTCGTCGTCGTCATCGTCATCATTATGTGTTTTCAATGTTACTTGTTTAATTTTTTGGATTTTATCTTTGACTTATTGCTTATTTCTTATGTCATTTCCATTTTGTATATTATTTTGGATTACAATTTCGTTGAAATTAAACATCATATTTAATATTTATTATAAAAAATAATGAAAAAATCTTTAATATTATATATAAAGGTTGAAAACAGAAATTAGTATCAAAATAAAATTTTAGGAAAACAAAAATTTCTAAATTTTATACAAAATTTAACTAGATAATATCCATAGTGACTTTTATAGTGGTTTCTATAATGATGAGGAAGAAGTTCATAAATCCCTAAATATTGAATGGCTATGTTCAGTGTTTTATTTTCAATATTTTTATATTTACAAAAAAAAAATTGCCTCTATGGGCCATTAGCGATTTATTGAACAAAAAATTGATCAAGAATCAATTACTAATTCTCACCAAAGAACTTCTTCTACTTTGTTGTGCATGAATTTGTAGGAAACACTATGGATTGTTTGGGGTAGTTGGAAGGATAATGATATCCATCCCTACAATTCCCCTCTTGCAACACTCAGCCTCTCCCAAATCATCTTTATTAGAAATGTTTCACTTTTGTGCTCCTCTTGTTCTTGTCTTGTTTGGCTCTTACATTGGCATCATAGCACTTTTATGGGGTAGTGGGTGGTTGGTTAAGTCAGTGTGGGGCCCTTCACACTAAACCACAACCTCTTACCTCTTCACCAACTTTAGTAACAACAAAATTTCATTATGTATCCTCTTTGACCCTTCCGTAGCATTGTTTCAAACTCTCAATTGCAAATTACTTTGACTTGATCTGAGTCATAACCATTCAAATTTTATTTCATATCCATTTCGGATCATCAACCCAACCCAAAAGTGCACATGAATCAACATACACGCATGACCTATCTCTTCCTCTCAACCAATCAAAATACATTCATGACCTATCTCTTCTCTATTGCACAATGCCTTAAGAAATCAATCTCAGAAAGTGCTCTAGTGTAGAGAAGGAGAATCCATCTACTAGTTGTCTTCTAGTAAAAAATTGGTATGCTAATCTCTCACTTTCAAAGTCAATATCCAACACAAACATTATGAAATTTATGTCTATAATATGTGTAGATAGATATTTTTCCCCTGGAAACCCAAACCGGTAAAACCAACATATTTCATATCCATTCCTAGTGTTACATTGTTTACAATACAATATACATATAGGAGCCAATGGAATTCAAAACCCTAACCCAATGAACTGGATTAGTCAACAACCCTAATTCCTTAACCGGAAATAGAAAACCGTCGGCAAAAAACATGTGTCAAAAAATCGCTCGACAATGGACACGAAAATCGAGGCGACATGAAAATGAGGAAAAAAATTGACATGTTTCTCGAGCCAAAAAAAATTCTCGAGGGAATTTCCCCAAAACCCCCATGCAATGGGGCTATTTCCCCCATGCAACCCTCGAAGGGGGGGCCTAGCGGCCCCCTCTCAAACCCCCCTGTGTGCTCGACGCAACGTAGCAGACACTAGAGCTAGTCGTGCAAAGAATATAACACATACCCAACATTCTCCCACTTTTTGTTTTCTTTGCATACAAGGGGGTTACAAGGTTACATAGTCGACAATCTAGGGAAACAATGCCCATGGATCCTCTACACCAAGAGAACTTCTTAGTGCTCACAAATTTTGTTAATGAATATGCAACATTCTTCAAAGTGTCCACCTTCATTAGCAACACTTTCTTTTCTTCAACCATGTCTCTCACAAAGTGATATTGAATATCAATATGTTTTGTCTTTGAATAATAAGTCGACTTCTTTGGCATAAAAATTGCACTCTGACTATGAAAATCTATCCTTACATCTTGTTGTACCAACCCAATACCTAAACACAATCTTTATAACCATAGTGCTTCCTTACTTGCATGAGTGGCTGCCATGTATTCAACTTCTGTAGTTGAAAGTGCCACTACAACCTGTCTTTTTCTCATCCAATTGATTTCTCCTCCAAACAGGTTAAACACATACCCACTTGTAGATCTCCTCTGATCCAGATCTCCATCCCAGTTTGCATCCACAAAGCCATGTATGTCCAACACTCTATCCAATATTGGTCTTCCTTGGTAGCACAATCCATAGCTAGCAATGCCATGAAAATACCTGAAAACCCTTTTTACTGTTGTCCAATGCTCATTTCCTGGTTTTGACATATACCTGCTCAAAACTCCCACTGTGTGTGCAATGTCCAGTCTAGTACAGACCATTGCATACATCAAAATGCCAACTGCACTCACATATGGAACACGATACATGTCCTCCTCCTCTTCCTGTGTCTTGGGAAACTGATCCATAGATAACTTTACACCAACAAGAATAGGGACCTTCACCGGTTTACATTCCTGCATATTAAACCTCTACAATATTGTCTCGACATATTTTCTCTGATTTAACGAGAGTTTCCTCTTTTTCCGATCTCTTTTAATTTATATGCCCAAAATGAAATTTGAAGCACCGAGATCCTTAATGTCAAATTTAGAGGACAACTGAGTTTTCACATCTTGGATAATCTCCTTGTTGTTTCCTATCAGCAACATGTCATCCACATACAAAACCAAATAAATTAAATGATCACCAATTAATTTAAAATACACGTAGTGATCCTCTTTGCTTCTTGTGAAGCCAAGTCTCGGCATATATGTATCAAATTTTTGATACCACATCCTTGGTGATTGTTTTAAACCATACAAGGACTTTTTTAGCTTTCATACCAGCTCCTTCTTTCCCTTCACAACAAATCCTTATGGTTGCTTCATATATATTTCTTCTTCCAGATCCCCATGTAGTAATGTTGTCTTCACATCCATCTGTTCTACTTCAAAATCAAATACAACAACAACATATAACATAAATCTTATAGAATTTAACTTGGCAACATGAGAAAAAATATCACCAAAATCAATTCCCTCAACTTGGGAATAACCCTTTGCAACTAACCAAGCTTTGTATTTATCCACTTTGCCTTCTTCATTCAGCTTCTTTTTAAATACCCATTTGTTTCTGATGTGATTTCTTCCAGTCGGCAACTCCACTATATCCCAAGCCTCATTCTTATCCAAGGTTTCCATTTCTTCATCCATGGCCTTTTTCCAAAGCTTTCCATCCTTTGAATCCACTACCTCCCTGACAGTTCTAGGATCATCATCAGTAATAGAAAAATAAAAATTTGAATGGAAATCAGATGGATTATACCTTTCCGGTAGCCTTCTTTCTCGAACCGATCTCCTAAATACTTGAGTATGAGGATCTTCTTCTTCGAATTCTTGTTATTTTGTAGAGTTCGATTCATCATCCTTTAAATCAAAATCTATTTTATATGGTTCTTGGTTACTTAAAAGGACTTCTTGTTTAACAACATCCTTCATTTCTCTAAATACCACATCTCGGCTATACACAACCTTCTTAGTTTCTGGGTTCCAAAGCTTATAATCTTTGAGACCATCTTTATACCCAATAAAGATACACTTTTCATCCTTCTTATCTAGATTACTCATGTTTTCCTTTGGAACATGAACATAGGCCTCACAACCAAATACCTTGAGATGTGTAAGAGAAAGTTTCTTACTAGTCCATACCTCTTGTGGATTCTTGTCATCCAGTGCTAATGAGGGTGATCTGTTGACCAGGTAACATGCAGTACCCACTTCCTCTGCCCGAAATTCTTGCCCTAACCTGACACCACTGAGCATGCACCTTGCTTTTTCCATCTATGTCATGTTCATCCTTTCTGCAACTCCATTCTACTGAGGTGTATATGGAGTAGTCTTCTGCCTTTCTATACCGCACTTCTTACATAATTCTTCAAATTCATTCTCGTAGAACTCTCCACCATTATTTGTCCTCGGCACCTTAATTCTTTTTTCTGTTTGATTCTCAACAAGAGCCTTAAACTCTTTAAACCTGTCAAAGAATTCAGATTTCCTCCTAAGTAAATATATCCAAGTATTCCTCGAGAAGTAATCTATAAATGAGACATAGTACACAGTTTTTCCCAATGATGGAACCGACACAGGTCCAAACACATCATTGTGAATTAGCTGTAAAATTCCTTCTGCCCTTGTTGCACCAAAGGGGAATCTTACCCGATTTTGCTTCCCATATACACAATGTTCATAGAAATCAAAATCCATAGAGCAGTTAGACAAACCTTCAACCATACCTTTACTTTGTAGTAGTTGAAGACACTTCTCCGATATTCCTAAGTCTTTGATGCCACAACATAACCTTTTCTCCATAGATAGTAGGATTTATTTCTTCTTCAACTCCAATATCAGGAACAATGGAAGTATTACACCCATCACTAATAGTGATTCCTTTCATCTTATACAGAGTTCCAAACCAAACTCCCTTCAGCAACAACATTTCTCCTCGAACCATCCTGCAGTTTTCCTTTTCAAATATTGTTTTAACCCCTGCATCGTCAATTTTGCTTACAGAAATCAAATTGTTGGCCAATCCTGGGATGTACAGAACACTGGGTAGTTTTCTAATCCTTCCATATATGAGCCTCAACTTGACTTTTCCTTGACCTATGATTTTGGTTGTTGAGTCATCACCTAGGAAAACATTACCTCCATCATACCTTTCATATTCATAGAACCACTCCCTTTAAGGAGTCATATGAAAGGATGCACCTGAGTCAACCAACCATGCCTCATGATCTTCATTTGTACTTGAAGAATCCAAGTACGCATCCCCTCCTTCTTCCTTGGAGGTTTTTTCTTCTGTAGAAGGATATTCTTTAGATCCCTTCTTTTTCTTAACTTTGGATCTACACTACTTCTTGTAGTTCCCGTCTTTTCCACGTCTCCAACATACCTTTACAAACTTTCCAAGATACTTAGATATTCCCTTAGACTTAGATCTCCCACTTGAGGACTTAGATCTATTTCTTTCCTGGGAGCATCCTCTTGCAAATAATGCATGTGTGTTATGTCCTTCCATGTTCTTTTGTCTCATCTCCACCAACAACAAAAATGAGACCAATTCATCAAAATTCAAGGCAATTGTATTACTACCTATGGCCACAACCAGACTATCCCACGAGTTTGGTAAAGAGCACAATAAATTGATACACTTATCTTGATCTAAAATTTTAATTTCAACAGATACTAACTAAATTACCATATTATTGAAGGCATTCAAATTCTCTTCCACCGAGTCTACATCTCTCATCCTCGGGTTATACAGCTTCTTTAAGGAATAGTTTATTTACTAGGGACATAGACTGATACAACTTCCCCAACTTATCCCATAAATCTTTGGCTATATCTTCCTCTGGCACATTCATTAATATTGAATCTAAGAGACACAGTTGGATTGTGGTCTTCACCTTCCAATCCAAATTTTTCTAGTCATTTGTTGAAGTTCCTATAGGTGCAGTACCTGGATCCACCACAATCCACTGATCTTTGTCCACCAACAGATCTTCCATATTGAGCTTCCACAACTCAAAACTTTACCCATTAAACATCTCGATCTCCATTTTCGAACTGCTCGCCATTTCGTTTCACCTAAAAAATCAATACCACAGATCTCCCATTGTAACAAGGCTTATCACAGTCCCGAGACTAAATATTGACCACAAAGGCGTCCCCTTGAAGCCAACAAAGCTTTGACACCAAATGTAGATTTTAACCTTGTACAATATTTTACTGCAAACATATTTTGAATAAAAGAACAAAAAAAATACAATGGAAAATACACACATTACACAAAGATTTTTCCCCTGGAAACCCAAACTGGGAAAACCAGGATATTCTATATTCATTCATAGTGTTACATTGTTTACAATACAATATACATATAGGAGCCAACAACATCCAAAACCCTAACCCAATGACCTGGATTAGTCAACAACCCTAATTTATTAACCGGAAATAGAAAACAATCAGCAAAAACCATGTGTCAAAAAACCACCTAACAATGGACACGAAAATAAAGGAAACACGAAAAATGAGACAAAAATGTGACACGTTTATCGAGGAAAAAATATCACTTAATACTATCAATACACCAAATGAAGGTCGATCCACTTGCTCCATAACATTCAATTTTTTTCTCTAATGGGAAATTCTTAGCATAGTGATTATTTGAATAGATCCAACAAACAATGGGATTACTTCCATTTTTGTCCTTAGGTGCCACTAGTTTCCTAGTTTTACCCTTGCTAGACTTCCTAGATGGATTTGTCTTTCCTTTTCCTTTATTCTTGCTCTTTCCATGTTTCTTCTCTCCTGAACTGCCTTCATCTACTTCTGGACTTCTTCCTACATTCTTGAAGTAGAGTGGCTTACCTACTACAACAATGGCCAAGTAAATATTATGCATGTTCTAGTGTCACAATGCATTTTTCACCTAAGTTTGTAGCCCCTTCATAAAATGAGACAATATATATTCAATAACCACATCCTTGATTTCCAACAGAAGGCCCAAAAACACCTTGATGCACTCATGGACCTTGCTTGTATTCTTAAGATCCATTAATTGGTTTCATGCAAGATAAGTCTGATTCCCTATTCAAAAATAAGCCTTCGAGGTCTATTTTATCTCTACATAGTTTTCAATATTCACAACACTTCACCCCATTGCCAAGTCCTCCACTCAATTTCTCCATCAAAACTTCACGATACCCTTCGAAAACATTGTCACAACATTAACCTTAATCTCATATTAACTTCCATTCATATATTCAAGGTATTGTTGAACATCCCAATAAAAGTTACCAAGTAAATTAGAATTGAAAGTGCCATCATATAGTTTTGGTTCCTTTAAATCCACTAAATCGGGAGTACTTGAAACAAAAAGTATCAATTGTGGACTAGTTTATTACTTCAACATATTGCATACACTATATCCAAATAGGACCCAATTAATTATATCTCTAATCTAAGATGGAATAGTGGCATAAGACTTTGCTTCTAACTATGTTAATGTATTACCTCTAGTATCCATTTAATCAACAATATCTTTGCTTGCCTTGTTCAAAGCTCCAGAAACCATCAAGTCTCCTGAAGCAAAATAAATTTTGTTGACAACTGTTATTCTTGTATTGCATGTTTCTTGCCTGGCCAAAATCAAGGCCACATTTGATTTCTTGACTCCTAAATAAAAATAATTGGTGTTGAAAACTATTGTTCCTACACCAGATGTTGCTTTCCCGGCCACAATCAAGGCTACATTTGATTCTCCCTGACGAACTTGCCAAAATATGTCACCTTAGTTGCAACATTGTTTATGACTTGATATTTCTTGTCTAACTCGTTGGCTTTTCTTAGTGTGTCTTTTCCTAAGGTATATCCTTTAGAAAGCATTGTTGTAACCACATTTACTTCCTTGCCAATAGATTGAATAAAGTTGCTAGAAAGCAAATATATTTTCATGTTAGTCACTTCTCAAGGACTTAAAACTACCCAACAATAACACTATTGTGAATAAATTAATACCCCAATAATATTATTTTGGATAATAAGTTGAGATAATCACGTTTCACACCAAGGACTGGCCTTCTAAAAATTTTAAACTAACATAACTTTTACCTTCTTATCCTTCCATAAGTGGTAGGGAAGGTGACCTTTTGAAGCTACTTGTATTTTACATAACCGAAGGAATCAATTGAATTCCAATAGTATAAGGGTATTACTTATGTGAAAATGGCTATTTAGAGATTTCTTTTTCTACTGCAAAATTAAAATTAAGTCTCTTCTTTTTACAAAAAAAATGAAAACAAATCGAGCTAACTATGATATGAAATTTGTTTCACATATTTTTCACTTGTAAAGTCTTATTGTAGGTTTTCATTTGAGGGATAAATATCCACAAGGTCTAACCCTTCATTGTCGAGGAAAATGGCCTTTGAAGTAATCTAAACAATCCAATCTTGAGATTCCTAATATAAAATAATTGCAGTCTTCCCATCAATGGCACTCATCTACAAAAACCCTCAAAAACAAAATTTAAGGATCACAAACATGTAAGCACATATAGACACCATAAAAAAGGTGATAAATTAATTTGATCTAAGAATTACTATGGCATGTAAAGTAGGTATTATTTCAGTAGAAAGGGGATTTTGTGCAAATAGATCTCATCATACCTTGCCATCTTGAGTTTATTTGTACATTTTCCCCACACACATAAAAATTTAAAAAGGAGAGAGGAAAATAAGTAAATGACAATACTCCTTGTGTGTTTCCCTCTTCTTGAAGTTTTATCATTTTCTTCTTCCAATGATTAATTGCCTCCTTGAATCCTCCCCATTGAACTATACACACTTTATAATATATGATTGTGGCTCCCTGTCCAAGAATCCAAAAACACCAAAGCCTCATCTTTTCTTTTAATCATTTTTTCAAATTGCAAGATAATAGCTCAACCCCAAAGAAAATAAAACTAAAACCAGAATAACATGATCGGTATGAATGTGATCATCCATAACCTTATATCTTGAGTTCCACCTCTTTATCACAAACAAGAGTAACATGCAAGATCCCAAACCACATGTAACAAAAAAACACACAATAATTTATCCTTTGAACCTTATTATTGCCAAACAGTGAAAGTTTAGAAAAAATATGCTTACATTCAGAAGGACGATAGTTTCTAAAGCATAGAGCTCCTTGAAAGTCACAAAACCAACTTGTGCCCACTATCCATCCCTACCACCACCAAAATAAAGAAAGGATAATATTCGGGCTTTTTTCCCCAGTTTTACACACCTTAAATATGGATATCAATCCAAAATATTTTAATACTAACATAATTCTATGTAAATCAGTGCTCACTAGCTCTACTACCAAAAAATTGAACATAATTAGGGCTACTAACTAGCTTGAGATATCATATCTAACTAGTGTAAAGGCTTACAACATTCACCACCTTTTCCATAAATCATTACTCTTATTTGAAAACTCTTATCACTTGCATATGAAAATTTCAACGGTTCATTTTTTTTTAGATCAGTAAAAACATTATTACAACTTCACTATAAAACAGAACAATGCTCTCCAACTCTGATAAATCCCATGGCTTGGAAAGATCTTGAATAAATATAAATATGTTGATCTTATGTAAGAAAATACTAACCTCATTAGAACCCAAAAGGACACATAAATTGGCAATGTTGAGTTTTATGTCTCTAAAGTATTTTTGGAGTGTGCCATATACACTACATGATGGGTAGAAAATGTGCTCCAATGGAAAAATAGGAGTTCAAGGGTAAATATTTGACATTTATTTACAACCCATGGAACCAATATCTCATTAAGATTATAGTTGTAGATTATATTCTCCCTATGGAAGATACTCAACCATCCAATGTAGTCCTCAAATTGCACTTTCAACATCAAGCATTTGGACAACAGGGTGTACTCCTAGGTGGCAACAAAGGAGAAATCTTAGGGCTGGTAGAAAGGAAAGAAGATATTTTATGGCTTGTTAGTTGCTATAGAATCCCTCTCTAGTGGTGGACAAAGAGATCCTATAGAATCCTATGTCCACTTTTGCATATGCTAGAAGACACTTTTGATTTGCAAGTACCAAGGTATATATGCCTTGTCATTGTATTACTCCAAGAAGTCAACAATTGAGGTGGTAGACCTATCAAGTTTGAAGCAAGTGCATGCTCTTAATAATTTTCACATATATAAAGAAATGTCTCAAATAATATCTAGTAGCAAATCCTCTTACAATAAAAACTCAAAATGATTAGCATTGAATCTCTACAAGTCTGATATTTAACCCTATGCATGATAGAAAAGGATCAAAAGAGACTTCAAATGAATCCACTCCCAATGAAAAACACACATGGCCAATAAACAAAGTTAATGGTCCCATACAATATTCATGTTGTAGGATAGACTCTTCAACCAAAGGAGAAAACATAAGTCAGGTGGAATGATGCAACCATTTAGGATCTTAGGATGTATGGAAGTAATTTCCCAATTAAGGGAAATGGGGTCAACTAGAGGAAATTTAATTAGATAATGTGTTCATAATGGGACCACTTTTGATGGCGGTCATTCTGCAATTTTCCTTGTGTCTGCATGAACTGCAGTGGCTTATGATCAGTGTGGATGATTGTCTCCTTCCCAAGAATGTAATGTCTCCACTAGTGGTAGGCTTGCACAATGGAGTACATTTCTTTGTCATAAGTAGGGTACTTATGGAAAACATCTGATAGTGTCTCACTATGATAGGCCACGGGGTGGTCGTGCTGAGTGAGAACGATGCCTACAACATAGTCTGAAGCATATGTCTCGATCTCAAAGTGTTGTTGCAGGTATAGTAGTGAAAGTATTGGGGTTGAGCACAAGCGTTGTTTCAAATCATCAAACTCTTATTGTTGGGAATGAACCCACGCAAATGTATCCTTACCACCACCCCTGTTTATTTGGCTGAGGGCCCATGCAATATGGGAGAATCCCAACATGAACCTGCAGTAGAAATTGGCAAGGCCCAAGAAGCTCTAAAGCTCAGTGAGTGTGGTTGGGGTTGGAAAGTCACAGATGACTTGGATCTTGGCTAGATCCACATGTACACCATGCTAATCAACGATGTAGCCCAAGTAATGGACCCTGTCCATGCCGAAGGAGCATTTTTCCAAGTTGGCGTATAGCTTGTGTTGACGCAGGGTGTGAAGAACCTGCTGAATATGCTGCAAGTGTTCGGCCCAACTCTTGTTGTAAATGAGAATGTCATCCAGATACACCACTACAAAATTATTGGTGAATGGTCACAAGATATTGTCCATCATCCTCATGAAAGTGGTTGGAGCATTTGTCAAATCAAAGGGCATGACCAACCATTCAAAAAGGCCTTCCTTTGACTTGAAGGCGGTCTTCCATACATTTGTTTCTTCTATTGGGACCTGGTGGTAGCCAGACTTCAGATCAATCTTACTGAAGTATTTGACCCCTGTGAGTTGATCAAGGAGGTCGTCGATTCGGGGAATCGGGTACCGGTTTTTGACTGTGATTTTATTCAGATCCCGGTAATCAATGCAGAGTCGCCAGGTTCCATCTTTCTTTTGTACCAGCATGATTGGGCTCTCGCAAGGTGATGAGCTGGGATGGATGTGCCCCTTGTGGAGTAGTTCTTGGATCTGTCACTTGATCTCCTCATTCTCTAACAGAGAGGGGTGATAGACTGGCCCATTGGGCAACGGTGCGTTGGGGGTCAGATCAATGGGGTGCTTGACCTAGCAGTGCAGAGGTACCCCGGTAGGTGAGGAGAAGATATTCGAGTATTATTCCATGACCTTATTTACTTGCTTATGATGTGTGGAGAGGTCGGTTGTAGAGACCTTGGATGTGGTTGTGATCTTTTGCTCATTCTGAGAGCGAATCATGAAGAAGACAAACTTCCCCGTCTGAGAGATGACCTTCCTGCATTTCTTAGCAGAGATCAAGGAAATAGCACTAAGTGGGACTGCCTCGAGTATCCTGTACAATTTCTTGTTCAAATTAATAATAAAACTACGAGACCTAGACTCATATACAGCATGACATTTCCATAAATAAGGTTGGCCCAAAAGAACATCACAAACTTTGAGTGGATCAACATCACACAATACCTCGTCTTTGAAGGGATTGATGTCGTACGACAGTCAACATTGTTGGATGACGTGAAGATTGCTTCCTTGGCGAAGCCATCCAATGGTGTAGGGTTGTGGGTGTAGCATTGTCGGCAGGGCCAGCTGCTTGAGGACCTCTGTTGAGATGAGGTTATTCTTGCTACTGCTATCAACGATGAAGTGCAATGGGGTGCCTTTCACCCACATCTGTGAATGGAAGAGGTGCTCTCCTTCTTCTGGATCGTCTGGTTCACCAGGTTGGAGCTTGGTTGTAGCAATGATGGCACTGGGTTTCACGTCAATGATCCATATTCCCCTTTCTGGTTCTGACTCAGAGTTAGAACCCACATCTGATTCAAAGGAATTCACTTCGGCTACAAATGATTTCTTTGAGAGATAGTCAACAATGTTATGCCAAGGGCTCTTATGGAAGTCACACCACTTCCCAGTATCTTTATTTGTCTTTTTGGTGTTCTTCTTTGCTTGCGGCTTGGAATGGTTGTCCATATACTGTACATCCTTGCTCTGTCCTTTATTCTCTGGGTTGGGGCCACCCTTTCCTCGCTTTTGTTGTGAGGCATTCCCATGCCCAAATTGTCGCGTCTTTTGTTTGAACTTCTGATCGATTTTGACAGCATATCGGTAGGTCACGCCCAAGGATGAGATGTCCAGAAATTCCATTTCATTCTGGATGTATCTATGCAAAGCATCGTGATACTTGAACACTATATCTTGCTCTGAATCTTTGATACCTAGCTTGGTGCGCAAGGTATGGAAGATATTTGTGAAATCTGGCATTGCTTGGTCTCTTTCTTGCCGCAGTGTGGTCCATTTGGTATACAAGTCGTCATAACTTCCGACATGATAGTATTATTCCTTAATAGAATCCCTGAAGGATTCCTAGGTGGCCATGACTATAAATAATGAGGGTTCCTTTGTTTCCTTTTGCTCACAGAAAGTTTCCCACCAATCTTTGACATGGGGAACGGCTTTGAGGAGCGCAAAAGTAATCTTTTCTCTATTTGAAAAGTTATGGAAAGAAAAATACCCTTCTAGTAGATTCAACCACTTGTCTACAACATTTGCATCTATCTGAACTTCAAATATAGAAATATCGAAGTTATTTATATCTTTAAGGGGACAGTGCATCTGCTCGAAGAAGATGTGTCGCCTGTTGGTAGTCGTTGAAGGATTTGCACGAAACTATTCATCATCTCCTTCCTCTATTGCGTGAGGGATTCCTAAATCAACAGTTTGAAAGGATCTCATGTCCCATCATCTTTCTTTTCTCCTTCCATGAGAGGTCGCTTGGGCATGCAATAGATTTTGTCCTCAAGAAAAACAATCTCGAGACCCAACTCTTTGTACTCTGACCTCATTGGGGACATGCATTAAGATGACAAGGACCAAACTACTCAGATACCACTGATCTAGATTTTATGAGCAGAACGAAATGACTATAGATTATTAACAGGTTCTTAACACAGAATAAGAGAGATATAGTAAAATTGGTTTTATATTCAATAAGGAAATAAGCTTAAACTGTAAAATGCAGCAGAAAACAAGCTTGTTGGAATGGTGGCAACTTATCTCTGAGAAGAGATGTGACGACTGTGCTCATTTGTAAGAAGATGGCTACAATGAGGCTTTGAAGGCCTTTTTACAATAAACAGGAATGTCAAAAACCCTAGACATCCAAAAACCTAACCATAGGAGATGAAGTGCCAAAAGTCATGTGGGCCCCGTTTGGGTAAGTCAGTACATCAACGTCTCGGGGTCGTAACTTTTGCATACGATCTCCATTTGACGCGCTCAATACCTCGTTAGAAATATCTATCCAAGGAATACAACTTTTGTGTGAACAACATCGAAGGAACTTTCATGCTGCTCCCCATTTTCCCAAAAAATGTTGTTTAGGGCCTCAAAACGGCTCCGGAAGTTTCAGGATTCGAAAAACTGCTAAAAATAGTAAATTACCAAAATTGCCATAAAACTATTTTGAGCCAGTTGGAAAAGGTGGGTGGCCATGGATATCCACCTAGATCAATCTGTTCCTCCTCAACGCTCTCCTATCGCTTCCCTGGACACATATCTAACGACCCATACTTCTTCCACCAACAGATCCGACGTCAGTTATCGCTCCTTCTCCTGAACTTTATCTCTCGGATCCTTTGACTCTTCTGAGGCCCACTTCGACACTTAGCATATTTTCTAAGCTGTTTCAACTGAAATTTTGGAACCGCTCTCCCACCTGAGCTTGGTTATATGAGGTGACTTAAACCCTCGTCTCTTTCTCTGAACTCTTCAGAACCTCTATCTCTCCTGAGCTTGTTCCACTCTACAAACTCAGGGATTCTCAGGAACCTTTCATGCACACCTTGCGACCCTTCACGATAGATTCTTTGACACTTAGAAACTTTCCAACTCTGTGCACTCCTTGCAGCAGAGATCCTTTAACCTTTCCTCTAGTTGAGGGAGTCCAATACTCGACTCATCCTACACACCCTTTGCGTGGCTCTGTGCACTCTATGCACTTCTGCTGCTACAAGTTCAACGGTATCTCTCCTGAGTTTTTGAGTCGAATTAGACTCTGTCGACGCACTCCTTGCGGAAAACGTGCACACCTTACATGAAATCAAAGAAGAAAAGTGATTGAAACTTACTTAACACTTCACAATTTCATACATTCATTAATATGACCCATTCATTCATGAAACACGAAATAACAGAGAAACTGTAAACAATAGCGACACTCTGCATTGGATCAATTTTCCTCTATTATATTTATTCAACTGTAAATGGATAAAATATGAAAAATGATAACTAAATCACAGCAATATCCTACTAATTTGCAGCAGCCTCATTTAGGCATACCATGCATCTACATATACAAGAGGTCCTCTAGGGTAGTAGTTGTAGGCATACTAAGTAACATACTCGTTACAACTACTCCAACAGCTAACAACTACTACCCTAATGTAACTCATTTAATGTAACTGAGTTGGAGTAGTTGTTAGTTGTTAGTTAGTAATGGATCCTATCGAAGTAACAACTAACAACTACTCCAACTCCGTTACATTAAATTATGGGAGTGAAACTCCCAGATCTCTTGCAATCATCCAGTTTCTGAGCGTTTCTCTCTTATTCAATCATCCGTTCAAAATGGATCTTCAGGAAACGCCAGTTTTCAGATTCCCAATAATTAAAAAGGCACGCTATGGCGCTGAGTTGTCCCTCCACATGGGCTTTGCTAACGATGCTTCTTCATCATACTCCACTACTGGGAAAATCGTGATCTCCTGCTCATGGCTCCCTCTGTTATGATGGTGAGATCCTCCAGGGTCTCATACTTTCTCTTGGAGTTGTTCATCTGCTCCTTTTCTTTGCTGCTTCTTCTGCCTTGCTACTCCTGCAAGTTTTCTTATGTCCCATACTTCTCTGATGACTGCTTCTTGTGTTGCTTCCAACATCAATCTCTTTATCTCCTATATTTCTTTGTCCAGCTGGTCCACTGGCTGGCTTTCCTCTTGCAGTCTGTTCTGTTACATCTTCTCTCCATCAATTTCCAACTTAACTTGTTGGATAATATACCTTTGAATCTTTACCCTGCTCTTCAGGGCCTCCATCTCTTCACACAGATCGACAAGATCCATGCTATTTGTTGCTTCCTCCTCTATTATAGGTTCACATTCTACAGTTATCTCTTGCTCAGCTTCCTCGCTGAAATTTTCGAGCCATTCATATGAATGCTCATCTCCTTCTATTGTAGATCCCAATTCTACAATTTCCTTATGTTCATCTCCTTAGATGAAATTTTTTAGCAATTCCACCTAATGCTCTTCTTTCTCCATCTCTTGGGCACATTGAAACATGTGTTCTTTCTCCTTTTTACCAATCTGATCAATTTGATCCTTCATGTTATCTTCATCTCCTATGGCACTATCTAGCCACTCTGTTGCAGACTCCAGTTCTGAAGTCTCACCACTGAGTTGCTCCTCAACTTCCTCCTCTGACAGATTGAATTCTGCCATCTCCTCTTGTGTTGGTTCAACTCCAACTTCCTCCAGCTGCTCCCTAGGCTGGTATGCTCCTCCACTTGTTTCCAACTTAGCCTATTGGATATGCCTACTCTGCATATTTTCACTTCTCGCCAGGGCTTCCAGTTGCTCATACAGCTCAGCAAAATATATGTTGTTTGATTCCCCTTCTACTGCAGGCTCTAGTGCTGCGGTCATCTCATGTTCAGCTCCTAGGTTGAAATTTTTAAGAAATTATGTTGAATGCTCTTCTTCTACAATCTGCATGACTGTCTCATGGTAGCCATCTTCTGGTTTCGGATTGTCCGACCAACTCTCCAACATATTCATCTCTTTCTCCCATTGAGTGAGCAATTCATTTGAATTCTCCTATTTTTCTTCTGGGGTAGACATTAGTGGCTTCTCCTTCTCCTCCTCTTTGACAGACCTTGATAGTTGTCTTTACTCTGTTGCACTTGCATCACAGACACAATTATCTTTAAAAGCATTTGGCCCCATGGCTTCTTTCTTGGATTCTGGTTGCACCACTTCCTCATGTGAAACACTTGTATTTGCCTCTACTGGACTATTTGGAGGGAATATTTGAATTCCCCCAATGATCAGAACACACCTCTGATCTTCTCCCATCAGCACTCCTTGTTGACATGAACTCTCAACTGAGTTCATCTCTTCTCCCTTTCCCACCTGAAAACTTGGGATTTTCTCTTTGCAAACCTAGAAGTCTATGAGATCACCTAATATCTATCCATTGCCCACCTGGAAAATTGAACTTCCATCACTGCCCTCCTGGCAGTCTATGATATCACCCACTGATCTCCTTCCATTTCCCACCTGGCAACTTGAAAGTTCACTTATGCCCTCTTGGCATTTTATGAGATACTTAAATGATCTCACCTCTTCCTCATCACCGAGGTTCCTCCCAGTTTCTGGCTCACATATGTGAACCATCTCCTCTGTGTCTCTGAGGTTTTCCACATGCCTCAACCACCTTTTTAACAACTCTTGATTTCCTCTGGCCAACCATTTCTTAACAGGCCATTTTACCTTCCTCTTCAGAGACTATTCGTACCCCCAGTGTACCTTTGTCTCATGTTGCATCTTCAATGTCAGTTGTTCCATTCTTTCTCTTATCTCAATGAGCTCCTTATCAATTTCTATTTTACTTTTCTACTGGTGGTCTCCTCTTCGACCATGCTCATGACCTTTAGTATCCATCTTCCTCTTACCTCATCCCACCTCGTTGTCTACCATTTGTTGCACACCTTGCAACACTCTTCACAGAGCAACAATACTCTGTCTCCCTTCACCTGTTGTCTACAGGTGAGCTTCAACTTCTTATACCACTTGATGTCATCAGATTATCTTTATTCACCTTTGCCTACAATCTACAGACAAAATTTAGCTCTAGATACTACTTGATGTAGTCAGACTACCTCCTTCATCTCCTTCGCCTGAAATCTACAGGCGAAAATCATCTCTAATACCACTTGATGCAGACCCCCCTTCTCTCCTCAGGGTTGCTCGACCTCCCGGTCTAGGATCGTTCTAATCAAGGAGTCGAATCGACTCTTCGGCCTTTATTAGACCCAAATCATTTTGCACAGGTCCCCTTTCGCTTATGGTGCAGGTCCTATGATACTCGCGACCTCTTCTTGTGTGCTTATAAAAAGTCGAGTTCCAGGCGTTAGCTCTTTTTTCATTATCCCCTTCCTCCATATGGCCAGGGGCTATGATCTCATGTAATTAGGTGATTTCGAATGCGGCCTAGGGTGGTTTGAGACCAACCCGCTTTTCTCCCCTCAATTCACTATAAAGCGCCATGTATCCCCTTGACAATATTGTGGTTTCAATTGTGTCCCACTCTAAGAATTTGAAAGTCCGAGCATGTTCTAGCCCTACAATCTAGCTCGACCGTCGATCTTCTGACCTCGGTGGTGCTTTGTGATCAACGACTGAGATCTGTTCCCTTTTTCTTCCTTCTCCCCGAAGCACGCTATCCCAAATCCACACGATATGTCAACGCATGTCCCTTTCAATAAACGGTCATGATTGGTTTCACCTTTCGAGCTCGAGGAGTTTCAACTCTCAACTCCTGCTCTCTCCGCACTGCAATTCTCTGAAATGGCGGATCATATGCCACGTGTCCTCCTCAGTCAACGACTCTGCCTCCGCTTCGGGACTTTGGCCCTTTCAACCAGATCAATGGTCCTTCAATCCCCTCCTTGATTAATGATCGAGATATCCTTCGGGGTTTCGACGTTTTCCCCCTCTGCTTTCCTCTGAAGTTCTATATTTGGCGCCACGTGTCCACCTTCAAATCAACAAATCTCATCCACTTCAGGGCTTCGGCCTTTGGAAATATCAAACCTCAACCTTTCTGAAATTATTTTATCCAAAGCTCACGATCTATTGACGCGTGTCTTCTGCAGATTGACGAATGTGATTGCTTCAGGTCTTCGAACTTCAGAAAACTCAACTTTCAACTTCCACTTTCCCTCGAAGTGCGTGGATTTTTGTCGCATGTCCTCCTGAATCGAATGACTATAATTCACTTTGGGTATTTACTCGAAGTCCACAGATTTATGCCGCGTGTCCTCCTGAATCGAACGACTATGATTCGCTTTGGACCTCCGGGTTCTAGAGATCTCAACTCTCAACTTCTCCAGAGTGATTTTATCCTAAGTTCGAGATCTGTCGCCACGAGTCCCTCTAGATCAGACAGACCAGATTGACTTCGGACTTCAGGTTTCGAGAGTTTCAATTCTCAACTGAAATCCTCAAAGTGATTTTTCCCGTATCCTTAGATCTGTTGACACGTACTCCTCCTGACGACCAACGGTCGGGATTTACTTCGACAATTTCAAAACTCCACCTTCACTTCCTCCTGGAGCTCACGATCTGTCGACACGTACCCTATGGATCTAACGATCTAGATTCTCTTCGGCTCTTCGAGCTCTTCGAGCTTCAGGAGTTTCAACTATTGTGCACTCGTTCCTCCTGGAGTGCTTTCACCCGAAATTCATAGATTTCCACCAAGTGTCCCTATGGATCATGGATGGTTCTTGTCCGCTTCGGGACTTCAGTGAATCCTTGCTCCTATATGCATGTAGAGACTTAAACCTCGTACGCTCTGCTTGGATCAGACGACGACCAATCTTCTATGCTCAGATCCTATGGTTGGGATTTGTTCCTCCTCGACGCTCTCCTTCTGCTTCCCTGGACACAGATCTAATGGCCCAGACTTCTTCCACCAACAGATCGGACATCTACTATCACTCCTTCTCCTGAATTTTATCTCTCGGATCCTTTGACTCCTCTGAGGGCCACTTCGACAGTTAGAATCTTTTCTAAGCGGTTTCAACTAAACTTTGGAATTTCTCTCCCTCTTGAGCTTGGTTATATGAGGTGACTTAAACCCTCGTCTCTTCCTCTGAACTCTTCATAACCTTTATCTCTCCTGAGCTTGTTCCACTCTACAAACTCGGGGATTCTCAAAAACCTTTCTTGCACACCTTGTGGCCCTTCACGATAGCTTCTTTGACACTTAGAAACTTTCCAACTCTGTGCACTCCTTGCAACAGAGATCCTTCAACCTTTCCTTTGGTTGAGGGAGTCAATTACTTGACTCAGCCTACGCACCCTTTGCGTAACTCTGTGCACTCTATGCACTTCTGCTGCTACAAGTTCAACGGTATCTCTCCTGAGCTTCTGAGTCAAAATAGACTCTGTCAAAGCACTCCTTGCGGACAACATGCACACCTTACATGAACTCAAAGAAGAAAAGCGATTGAAACTTACTTAACACTTCACAATTTCATACATTCATTAATATGAGTCATTCATTCATGAAAGATGAAATAACATAGAAACTATAAACAATAGCGACACTCTGCATTGGATCAATTTTCCTCTATTATATTCATTCAAATGTAAATGGCTACAACTATGAAAAACGATAACTAAATCACAACAATCTCCTACTAATTTGCAGCAGCCTCATTTAGGCATACCATGCATCTACATATACAAGAGATCCTCTAGGGTTCCCTCCGACTACCTCTCTTATTGAACTAACAACTAACAACTACTCCAGCTTCGTTACATTAAAGTCTGGGAGTGAAACTCCTAGATCTCTTGTGATCATCCAGTTTCTGAGCATTTCACTCTTATTCAATCATCCGTTCAAAACGGATCTTTAGGAAACTCCAGTTTTCAAATTCCCAATAATTAAAAAGGCGCGCTATGGCGCTGAGTTGTCCCTCCACGTGGGCTTTGCTGACGATGCTCCTGCATTAATGTATTGCCCTTAATTTTGAGATTATAAGTTATACAATTCTTTTAGATATGTTCTATATTTCTCCTGGATTCTCTAGAGATACTGCAACCCCAAACTTTACATCCATATAAGATAACTGGAGTGACAAGAGTATGAAAGAGGATTTTTTTTTAATCCCAAAGCCAAAGGCCCACTTATTTACAATTCTTTTCAAGCCTGTAATAAGCTTTCCACCCTCCATTTATCCTTTTCTCAACGCTATAGTTCCAAATGAGCTTGTGATGAATATCAATTCCAAGATATTTGTATGAAGGCACTTCCTCTAAGCTATTGTTTTCAAATACAAAAGTATTGTAGGTTATCCTGTTGGACACGTGATCCTTGGGATTGTGGTTTTTGTAACAATAATGTACATATGAAGCATCATAGGTGATAGGAAGAGTCATATGTTGGAGAATACCAATAGTTACACTTTGTATATTTTCCATGACATTAGGGGATTCGTAAATATTTTTAAGGTAGGAATTCCAATCCTTGAAGGGAATACTATTATTTTCTTTAGTTTTACGATTTAGAATTTGCCTCCAGAATTTATAATAATCTATCTTAAATATGTGCAAAAGTTTCTCTTGCTTTCTATTTATATAGTCTATTTTTTCTTCTTTTAATTAAGGTTTTGCATCTATTTATCTTATTAGATCTTAATGACGCATTGGAAGCATCCCTAATTGATTTTCTAGCAATTTTACATTCATTATCATACCAAGGGTTAGTTGCATTGTTTTTCTTTTTACATATCACCTCAATAGAGAATTTGTTAATAGAAGTAGAGAGGATTGTTGTAAAATTCCTATAACATCTTCAATATTGTTCTTATACAATATGAGATTTAAAACATTATTTAGGTCTTTTAAGAAAAGATTTGCTTTATGTTTGTCAAAAAATAAGTGCCTTTGGTTATGAGAGTGCTCTTCAATGGAGGTTTTGTGCATGTAAAAGTTTAGAGTTAGGGTTAAAGGTCTATGATTGGAGTCACTTCTGTGGTCATCTAAAAAATGAAAGTTTACTATTTTTTTGGATATGGGGATATTTGAAATTACATAATCAACGACACTACTACCTAGCCCTTGGATACATGTCATCCTATTAGATTTCGACCATTTCCTTAGACCATTGCAAAATATTAACTCTTGAGAACTACAAAGCTTGATTAGCTCAGTATCAAACAAATTCTCGATGAAGTCTTCAAAGTTTCTTTTGTATCTATTAGCCAAAACAAGGTCTTCATCTAGCCATAGAAGATTAGGGTTGGAATCATTTCTTAAAATAATAGCTTGATTACTTGTACTTTTAGCATTACACTCTCATAACATGAAGATACTACCTTCTTTTTCATATTGTAGATATCTTGCTCTAAGCTTTTGTAGGGATTCTAGATTTTTTTTTTCTAAAATATAGAGTTAATTGAAAAATCAAATTAAAATTTATTCCAAATTAAAATTAAATTTTGAATTTAAATATTTAAATAAACTAATTTGATTACACTAAATTTATCAAATTAATTATAACTTGATTAAACTAAATAATCTAATTACAATAAAACAACCTATAACAAAATGAAAATACAAATATAAGCCAAAACATTAAAGAAAAACCAAAAGAGAAGAAAGATTGGGTGGTGATTAAAGTAAGGGCTTGCTATGAAAAATAGAGGGCACACAGTTGAAGATTTTAAAATCTCAACTCGTGGTATCAAGCATTAGTTTGTGAAGGATGTCTTCATGTTTCAATTACCAGGCGAGCAAAACAATAAAAAGGTCATTTGGGCTGTGAAGTATGGTAACTCTGAGAATTTCCTGATGTTATGTGAGATATCAAGATATGAGGTTAGGTTATAGTCCTGGTTTTTATATACATGCCAAAAACTAAAAAGGAAAACTCCTCTAACAGGAATCCCACAGGAATCCCAGTAACATGGTCGATCAAGAAATCATATATGTAGCCAAATAAATTCAACTGGAATTAACTTTGAACCAAATTTACAAAAGTATCTACTCTACAGCTAATGTACAATTGCCGCTTTATCATTCTTGTATGGCAAATACAAAATTGTGTACTGCACATACTACTACAACAGGGGCAGTTAGCTGCTCCTGCAGGAGTAGTAGAGGACCACTTATCATAAAAACGTTTCTCCAATCACTAATCTGTCATGAATGCCAGGACCACCAGCAGCAATGCTCTGAGATGAATTTTGAGGTTCCCAAGTTTCATTAATCAAATAGGATGCCACAGCCACTGAAAACGAGTTATCATGCGGAGTCTTGGCAGAAGTGCTGGAAGCTGGTTGATGTTGAGGTTGTGCTGAAGAGACTGCACCCTCCAAGCATTGATCTAGTTCACCTGTTGGCTGCAACTCCTCCCAATTGACAGCTTCCAAGCTGGTACCACACATTTCTTCTGTGAATGGAAGCTCCTGGATGGAGGAGCCATTACTAATGTCTGATTTTAACAGAGGTTTATCTGAAGTTGGAGATTTCCTTCTGGAAGATCTCACAACAATCCACTGACCATTGGGGCTTGTGATCCAATTAGGCCTTTTAGCAACACCTTCAAATTTACAATCTGCGGCCAGTGCCATCACTCTGTCCCTGGGAGAAGGTCTTGGGCATTGCTCAACTGATCTATTCACCTCCACATTGCATTCCCCAGTTGGGCTAGGGATGCTGAGTGACAGAATGGGAGTTACAGTCTGAGAAGAGTAGGAATCCCATATTTCATTCCTAAAATCCAAATGGCTAGTTGGGGATGCCGGACCCCTAATGGCCTCCTCTGCTTCCATGGCAGAGCAGTCCTCATTTAGGAAAGGATGGTTCAACAACTCTGCACTGGTCCACCTCTTCTTTGGATCTCTCCGAAAGCATTTCTCTAAAAAATCCCGGATCTGAGGTGAAAGCCATGCAGGCAACTCAGGGAGCTCCTCCGTGCAACCAATCCGATACATTGCAGCGAGGGGACTGGAAACGTGGCTCCATGGAGGCCTGCCAGTGGCCATCTCAAGCACAGTGCAGGCGACAGACCAAATATCAGAAGCGGGCCCCTGCTCCACCTGGTTCACCACCTCTGGAGCCATCCACAGAGGGGTTCCCCTCAATTGCAGGGCCTCCTGGCCCTTCTCCTCATCAGCAAACCTCTTGGCAGAACCAAAGTCAGCAAGCTTCACACCATTGGCATCCACAAGAACATTATTCGCCTTGATATCACAGTGCACAATCCCCTGACTGTGTAGGTAATCGATCCCACAAAGGATGCCGTGTGTGTATGCTCTGATCACTGATTCGTGCAGCTTCCCTCCAAACTTACTCAGCAGATCCCCCAAGCTGCCTGCTGGCATGTATTCCATGAACAAATTGTGCACCCCAGCACCGTTCTCGAAGCTGTAAGAGCTCCCTAGACAGCGAACGATGTATGGAGAATCGAGGCACCGCAAAATCTGGTACTCATTGTCCAAAGTGGCACTAAAACCGGCTGCGGATTTGATTGCAAATAGTTGGCCATTAGAACTGCTCATGGCGAGGCTGACTGTCCCAGAAGCTCCGGCCCCAACAATGGCACCCCTCACCCAGCTCTGTTCCTGGGCTCTCGCCATCTCTAGTTCGATTCCGATTCCCTCCCAATTCAATACATAGAATAATGTTTTTTTTAATTGTGCAGACAATCCAGTTTTGGTGGGGGTGTAGTGAGGTTATAAAGGCCCCGTGGGAAGAGAAAAGCCGTAGTGACAGGTTGGAGTTGCTTTCTTTGACAGCCACCCAAATCAGCTGCCGATGCTTTGCTGTCAGATCCGCACAAATCAGCTGCCGCCGCATGGTGCCTTTTTTGCTTTCTTGGCCGCCCAAGTCACCTGCAGTTGCTTTTCCGACGTTGGAGTTTTATCGCCAGCGAGTCTCCGACATTGAGTAGAGTAAAAAAGAACGTGAGTATCATGGGACGTGGATGACGTGTCTATGAGC
>JASDQU010310205.1:0-13691 GCA_032191745.1 Picea mariana
TCAAGACATATAAGAAAAAGCATTTCGTGGTTTTATCCCGATTTGGGTTTCCACGTAAAACACTGGTGTACTGTGCATGTGTGTGATTGTTTATTTATTACTGCTCATTATTGGATAATAATTCTACATTGATATAACATTTGAAGAAAAATGATTATAATTACATTATTACTGATTCACCCCCCCTCTCAGTAATCCAACAATGGCAACTCCATTGTTTAGAATCTGTTGGTGACTCGACTGGAATGAGACCAATTAAATGGCTATGAAGACTTGGCTAGGAGGTTTTCCCCACTCAATTTCTCAACCATATATGATTATCCACATCCTGTGCCTCTTATTGATGAATGGAAAGATATGTTGCCGAAATTTTATGAAGGTGATGATGACAACCTTTTTGATCATGTTCAAGAATTTCATGCTTTGATGCAGTAGCTTGAGATCCATCATGAAGATATATTGATGAAAATGTTCATGTATTCATTGGATGGGGATGCACATAAATGGTATTTCTTGTTACCCCCTTCCATAATTTCATCCTTGAAGGATTTCCACAAAGTATTCAATGAACACTAAAAAAGGTTTTATCCCTCTGAAAGTATTTTCCATGACTATTGTGCAGGATATGTAGAATGTGCTCAAGATTTGTTAGATTTCTCCGTTGAATATAAATATGAAAACGATTTTATTCATTGTCCAAATGAAAACATAAAGAATACTCCTGTAATTAGAGAGGAGTCAGGACAACATTCATAACTTTGTTTTAGATGAAAAGAATGTGTATGAATAACTAGAAGCAATAGTTACTGTTGTTCCTGAAATGGATATTTTTAAAAATTATATTCTTGATGAAATTACTGTTTTAGAGGTTTATCATAGGTATGAAGGGCAACCTGTTTTTGATGAATATTCTAGTGATGATGAGCAACAAGCTTATCCTATATTTGATCACTATGAATACAGGGAGTATGATGCAGAGGTTGGCCTTGTCACATAAGACATAACCCGAAAATTTGACCAGGAGAAGCCCTTAGTTGAGGCACATGAAGAGATCGTTTATACACAACCAAAAGTAAATCAACAGTCATCAGTGGATCAACAAACACCTACGTCAATCCTTCTTCCACTTGTACCCATAGTTTACAGTAAGCAACTTGAAGTGGAAAAAGAAATATGCTATCAGTCCCATGTGTTTTGTCACCATTTTTATGACCCTGTAGGGGTGTATATGGAGTTGTATTTCTCAAATGTTTTGGAACCTGCAAACTTTATTGTGTCAACGACAGTCAAAGGAGATACATGAGATTTTTTCAAACCATTGTCATATTCCTTTTGTCTACTGTCAATCATTGGAATTATAAATACTCACGCCAGCAAGTTTCTTGAATGGCTTTGGTGGAAGTTTTCCTTCACCTAGCCCATTGTAAAAGTCAGTTAGCTTAGGTTTTGTACATAAATAAGCTCCATCAAGAGAAGGTGTGTTTGCTTTCTATTTGAAAGTAGAGTAATATAAGTTGTCAGTATGTTGTCTTTAGCACGATGCATCAGATCATGACTCCACAAGGCCAAAGGATAAGGCATTGAAACTACAAGAGTTCTTAGAACCTCACAGGAAGGACTCTATCCCCCATGGAGCCTATGATAGCACAAGATTGGTTAAGGTGCCAAGTGTTAAGAAAATTAATTGAAAACACTCTCACAAGGTTCCAAAAATCAAAATAACCTAGGGATTTACGCTATCGAATTTCACGCAGAAACACAGGCGGGCGTTACCGAAATTCTGGCAGAGGCTGAATTGTGCAGAGTTATTCTGCCAACTTTGAGTCACTAATTTAAATCTTGGATTGTGAACAATTGATAAGGTATTTTTGAAAACTAGAGGAGGTTTGTGTTTATAACATTCCAAATAACGAAAACCTCTCTTAGTTTTTCAAAATGTTTTATGATTTGAGAGATATTAGACATAACAGTGGCACTACCTAATTTCCTGTAGCGGTCACGATTTTGATATTCACCTTGTAGGGAGGTTGCCACCTGTCAAGCAGGATTCCAATGGCTTCTCAAGGATCACTTAGATGTTAAGGGACACCTTCACCTAAGATTTAGCTCCAACAAAGGCCTCATGCAATGAGGTGGAGACATTTTATTAATGACTTCCAACAAATTTCTGAAAATTAGTATTTTGTTGGATTTTTGTCTATTTGATTGTTGCCACCTATCTCCAAGGTTTAGAATCCAATGGAGGAGATGGGATTTGACCTCCTAAGGTTATGAGGATGCTATTTTCTATTTAAGGAATGAAATATCTCTTGGAGAAGGGGGATTCATGAGCCAAGGGAGGCTGAGAGGCTCTATTTTTGTACTTTGATAGATTAATTTGAAGATAGCCTATCTTATCATTTTTTTTGTTAAGAATTCATTTGCAGAAGGAAGTGATGTTTAGCTATGATTTTTCTTTGTTTTGACTCTTAGCTTTGTTCTTGTTCAACAAAAAGTTTGAGAGGGTTTCTTAGGAGGATCCTTTGAGATCTTCTACCTTGTGTGTTGCTAAATCTCTTCTAAAAAGGATCTTTAAATTATGACTCTTCTTCTACTATATCAATAGTATTCTTGAAAAGGATTTTCACGTCTTTTTGTTTGCAGGTCTATGTTTTCTCATAAAAGTCTTCCACCTAAAAGCCTTGAAAGGTTAAACATTGTTTTTGGATGATCTATTTTGCTGCATATGGAAGATGATTTGTAGGGATAAATTCATATGACTTTTCAAGTCAAGCAGATAGCTTTAGCCCTACCTCTCTGATAATTTCAAAATCAACTTTCTTTTCGTATTTCTTGATGTGTAAGGCTTAACCCTATGCAGTCATGGGGCGACTCCTTGTGCTAACATACCCAACATCAATCCCTATGGGCCTTCATCTCCTTTTTCCCATAGAATGAGGGACAACCCCTTCTTGGTTCAATACACCCTAAAATCCCAAGACATAAGAAAATCAGGAGGGANTAAGGGAGTTCTTAGTAGCAAACCCATCCCCAAGGAAGGCCACTTGCTAGAACACAATGTAAACCACCAAGGTGAAGCACGAGAAAAGGCATAATGTCTAAGCATATATCATGAAATCTAGAACAATCTAAGATACAACATACTGTGTGAATTGTGTAATGTACAAACAGATCACCAAATCTTCACATTAAAGACTATGGAACTACTTTTTGACAGATTTTCTTTATAACCTTCCTCTACTGGTAAACTAACTACTATAACCCTCCTCTATAACCCTCTATACCAACTATTATAACCGTCCTCTATAACCCTCAACTAGAGTTTTTTTTTTTTCAAAATGAAAATTTCTCTTTGTATTAAAAATGGAATGATTCCAAGTTTATACAAAATAGTGTCCAATCATAGTTCCAGCTTATCGAAGCTACAAGTGAAAATATAGTGTCCAATCATAGTTCCATCTTATCGAAGCTACAAGTGAAAATATAGTGTCCAATCATAGTTCCAGCTTATCGAAGCTACAAGTGAAAATATAGTGTCCAATCATAGTTCCAGCTTATCAAAGATACAAGTAAAATCTGAAAAATACAAGATGTAGATGTATTTGACTTTGCAGAAATGATATGCGAATAGTCACATGAAAAACCAGCAACAAGCATTCCCCATGGAAGCCCAAGATAGACTTGTTCTTCCAAAACTGTCCACCAACTAGGTCCTGCAAAGACAAACAAGCATTACCTCCAAGGATCTCAAGTCATAGCATCATGATAAGTGAATCCAATGAATGAATGAGCCACTTAAGAATGTACATCAAAGATCACTATATAAAACAATTAATCGCTCAAAGACACTATGCAACTTGTCAAGCTTGAATATGGGAGGGTTGATGAGGTGTTCTATTGGGTAGATCTTGCCCTAGATCAAGGAAATTTCCACGAGATTGCTCTCTAAGCCATGTAAAGTGGGTGATGTGGTTGGGGTCAAGACTCAATGGACATATGGATCATGACATACAAGAGGTCATAGTGTCTCATTCATGGGTGCCTTTGTAGTGGGTGTGTGATACCTTCATCGACAATACACTTTTTCCAAGCCCATTATTTTCCATTCTTTTATTCTTTCATAATTTTAAGGAAAGGTTGAAGGCCACTACTCTAGTGTGTGTCCAAATAATGGCAATGTCACCAACAAAAACCTAGTGGGAATGAGAAGGCTCGTGTGTGATGAGACCCCCTTTTTCTCATCCATGTAACTAAGAGCCATTACCCTAGTTTGATGAGCACATGATGGAAATGTCATACCACTAGATATTTATGGACATGATAGGTCGAGTCGTGATGAGACCTCTTATCCTTCAACTAACCTTTTAAATATTTTAAATCATATTTCATTGTGGGTCCCCCTTTACTCAAAGATAAGTGTTTCATTTCTTTCTTGGGTGATCCCCTAGCGAAGCATCTAGAAGTTTCATACATAGGATTTTATCTTTTACCCAACATCAATCCCTCTGGGCCTTCATCCCCTTTTTCTCATAGAATGAGGGACAACCCCTTCTTGGATCAATACACCCTAAAATCCCAAGAGATAAGAAACTAGTGGGGGAAATAGTGATGGAAAGTGGTAAGTATGGTCAGGAACAATGCGATGGCTCTTCAAGGGAGTTCCTAGTAGCAAACCCATCCCCAAGGGAGACCACTTACTAGGGCACAATGTCAACCACCAAGGTGAAGCACGACAAAAGGCATAATATCCAAGCATATATAATGAAATCTAGAGCAATCTAAAATACAACATATTGTGTGAATTGTGTAAAGTACGAACAGATCATCAAATCTTCACATTAAAAACAATGAAGCTATTTTTTGATAAATTTTCTTTATAACCTTCCTCTAGTGGTAAACCAACTACTATAACCCTCCTCTATAACCCTCTTTACCAACTACTATAACTACTATAACTCGTCTCTATAACCCTCAACTACTATAACTCACCTCTATAACCCTCCTTTCCCTCTAACCAAGCTACCATACAATAACCCTCCTTTGCCTACTATAATTTATGCCTTGTAAATAAAATGACTGTATGTCAAATCTAAAGTTTAAATTATTTTTAACCAGTGACCATTAAACTACCATTGTTAAGTCTACCTATCACATAGCTCTTTTAACTCAAAAACTCCAAATTCCATAAACTCAAAAACATCAAATTCCAAGCCAAGCCTGATTCCATCAAACACTTTATCAAATTATTATTATTTCTTATATTATTTTATTATAAAAAAGTTTGCTCTCACATATATATATATATATATATATATATATATATATATATATATATAAATCAATGACAGACACTGAAGATAACACTTTAGCAAGCAGATAACAAAATAAGTTTCTGCTAAATTCTGTAGTTAGCATATAACGGTTTAACATATATTAACATACTGAATTTTAATAATATTTTAAAGGAACGAGATAGATCCGTGCTTTGGTAAGCCAAATAGCTGCTATCGATGCCATTATATGCTGCATTTAAACGGTTATAAAGCCGAATAGTACTTTCTGTACAATTGACAGTCCCATGTTTTCAGTGATGTCATTTTACTTTTATAATGCATTCTATCTTTTTTCTTTCTTCTCAGGTTGAATATCTCACCAATATTTTAGGATTTACGTTTTCAAAACATTGTTCAGTATACGCGTGAAAGGAATATGCGATAAGTATAGTCGTCAAAGGAATATACAATAAAGTTATATCAAGTCGACATGCGTGCGCCGCTGGTTCGGCTCCTAAAAAGGTGATGGCTACTCATTCTGATTCGGCTCCTGAAAAGGTGTTACTCCTTTTTCTGATGGGAAGAAGACAATTACTACGCTTCTGTTTAAAGTTTTAGAAATTTTTTGTTTTGCATTCTATCTGTTTTCTTTCTTGTGTTGAATATCTCACCAATATTTTAGGGTTTACGTTTTCAAAACATTGTTCAGTATGCGCGTGAAAGGAATATACGATAAGTATAGTCGTCAAAGAAATAGACAATAATGTTATATCAAGTAGACATGCGTGCGCTGCTGGTTCGACTCCTAAAAAGGTCATGGCTACTCATTCTGATTCGGCTCCTGAAAAGGTGTTACTTTTTTTTTCTGATGGGAAGAAGACAATTACTATGCTTCTGTTTAAAGTTTAAATTTTTTTTTGTTTTGCATCTATTAATTCTACTTTTTATAAGAAAAACAATCTAGATAACAATTGTCCTTATAATAATTTAGAATAAGATATTTATAATTTGAAATATGAAGGTAATATCTTCTTACTAGGAGACTTTAATTCTAGGAATGTAACTAAACAAGCTACTCTTTTAACTAGTGATTCCAACCATAATCTTTTATGTCTAGATGAGGACCTTGTTTTATCTAATAGCTACAAAAGAAGCTCTGAAGAGCTAATTGAAAATTTGTTTGGTACTGAGTTGGTCAAGCTACTCTCAAGACCTAATCATTTGCAATGGAGTAATGAAGTGGCCAAAATCTAACCAGATGACTTGTATTCATGGGTTAGGTAGTAATGTCGTAGATTATGTGATATATGATATCCCTGTTTCCAACAAAATAACAACTTTTGACCTTTTAAATGACCATGAGCCCAACTATTAAACCTTTAACCCTAGCTCTAAACTTTTCCATGCACATGAGCATCATTGAAGAGAATTCTGATAATCAAAAGAATTTGGGCTTTGAAAAAAGTAAAGTTTACCTTTTCTTAAAGGATTTAAATAGTAAATTAAATCTCATAATTTATAAGGACAACATTGATGAACTCTATCATAATTTTACAACTACCCTTTCCACTTCTATTAACAAGTTATCTTTCGAGGTGTCCTATAAAAAGAATAATACAAAGACCAACCCTTGGTATGATAAAGAATGTAAAATTGCTAGGAAAACCAATAGGGATGCTTCTATTGAGTCCTTAAAACTTGATAAGATCAATATGTACAATGCTCTATTTAAAAGGAATAAAAGGTATTATATCAATAAAAGGAAAGAGAAACTTTCACAACCATATAAGATGGATCCTCAGAAGTTATGAAGCCAAATTCTAAATCGAAATACTAAAGAAAATAATAGGATTCCCTTAAGGGACTTGAATTCCTACCTTAAAAGTCTTTATGAGTTCCCTAATGCCATGGACACCATTCCTATTGTCCCTATAAAGGAATAAGTTTTTTCTTTAGCTGACATAGAGTTCGGGGTTAAGCGACTTGCAAATGAGAAAGCTAAGAATATTGAAGGCTACCAAGATGAAATTTTTAAAATGAGAGGGCCTATCCTTATCCCTCACATACAAAAGCTCTTCAATTTATCAGTCAAGCAGGGCTTCCCTAAACCCTCGATGCAAAGCTTCATTGTTCCTATTTTTAAAAATGGGGATAGAAACATTCCCTCTAATTATAGGACCATTATGATTAGCCCGATTTTAGCCAAGCTTTATTGAATTATTTTGTAAAAGAAGATTATCCTTTGGCTAGAAAGTCACGGTAAAAGAGCTAAAGGCCAGGCTGAGTTTAGGAGATAGCATTCAACTGTGGAGCATATTGTTACCTTTAGGATCATTGTAGAGGAGTTCCTCAATACTAAAACCAATCTTTGTTGTTTTTTTGTTGACTTTAGAATTTTTTTTTACATGGTTCCTAGGAAAAACCTTTAGAATATGTTGGAATAGATAAAAGTGCCTCTCGAGTTGAGGGTTGCTGCAATAAGGATGTATGAGAACATTATTGTAACATCCTCATCCACCAATAGGTCGAGCAATCTCACTAATCAAACACTTTACTTAGCTCTGATACCATTTTGTAATGTCTCCAACCATGAACAACTCAGGCAATGCCACTACAGGATGTCTCTCTTAACTCTGATACCAATTTGTACATTTATATGCATGCATAACTAACACAATTAACAGTTACAACACTCTATTTATGCCACTTATTCATGCAGAAATAATACTAAACATATTGTCTTTACAAGCATACAGAATACATATTTTAACCATACACAGATTAATGTAGAATTAACAGTATTCCTACACATATAACATATACACGCATTACTCATCAATTATAACACATGTACATATACACAACATGTAAATGAACACAAAAGTGGTACTTATCTCTTAATAGGATACCACCAATTGCGTGTAGACCTTCCACGAACCTCCCATCGTTAGACCACACTGCTCATCACTCTCAGCACTCGGTCACCCCCGAGATGGGACTAAACTCCAATAGGCAAGGGATTCCCAGGATAGGTCAATAGGAAAGTCACAGATTTTAAGAGGAAGGATTCTCTCCCAGGAGCCACTTATGCCCACTGCTCACAGACTCTCGTTCCCCACATGCCTATCCCACCCTGAGAGTATACACCTTCAATGTCACACAATCCATCGGTTGCTCCACCTCCCTTCTGGGGCTTCAACAACAAGCTGGACCAGAATTCTCAAAGCTCTGTAATAGCTACAAGAGTCCCTCCAGGAGAGCGCACTTCCTCAGCACACTCTCTCACCTGGAAAAAGTTGTTCATAGGCCTAGCAACTTGCTTCTTCAATCCACAACAACCTCTCTCACCTGGAGAGAGAGTTTCTCACAGGCCTAAAAATCTGCCTCTTTAACTACGAGCTTGACAACCCACCTCTTCAAACCACAATAAATCATTAATCATTGAAGATTGAAGATTTAGTATAGAAATGATGTGGCAATGTTCTCATAAGAAAAATCAACACAATAATTATTTACACATAACAATAGTGACTTTTAAATCTTTATACATACAAAACATTTACTTTGTTAATCATTATTTTAAAGATATTGAAAAAAACAATTATGTTTATAAAAATTTGAGTAATTTGTATAGATTTTTGAATTCACCGAAAAAAAACTACGCTTAAATATTAAAGATGTTATAAATACTACATTCTAATACAAATTAATACATTTTAAAATAAAAAGATATAAAAAAATTATATATCTATATTTTTAATACAAATTAATACATTTTAAAATAAAAAGATATAAAAAAATTATATATTTATATTTTTAATAATGATTGATCTTCTAAATTTTATCCACAAATGAATAGAAAGTTGGATCTGCATTCGATCTCACCTAAATCGTCCCATCTATCCTCCCGAGGATAAGTTCATTTCCAAATCTCGGTTCAAACAAACAGGAGGAGTACACCATGCTAATGTGCCTTGGATGATCTACATTTCCGGGTCAAGCGTTGATGAGCACATTGAACTATCCATGTGACTACGAGCCTTCACAGCAATGACACGATTATCAGGAGTGCGCTCTACCACTGAGCTAATAGCCCATCATGCAGGCCTCCCTCCCCAGGAGGCCTACTCCTACACCAATGCCAATATATTGGAAAACCAATATATTGCAAATGAGCTAATATCCCTTCATTGTGCAGGCCTCCCGGGGAGGCCTCAATATATCCAAAATAGCAGAAGAGAAACCCTACTCTTTTTTTGCCTCCCCATGTTGCCACCCAGGAAAAGACATAGGGAAGCAAATGGGACATGGGATTCTATCAACCTATTCCGACCTGGGATGATAAGCTCATGGTCTCACTTCATTGTCGAGACCCGAAAAAATAATTCCATCTACAAGATTGGCTCAGATGTGCTTCCTTTCGGATGCAGTGTCAAACGACTCAAGATGCCCAAAAAGAATCATCTCTCCCTAAAAAGGAGGTGATCTAGCCACACCTTCCAGTATGGCTACCATATTATGACTTCACTCCAGTCACTAGCCCAGCCTTCGGCATCCCCCTCCTTGTGGTTAAGGTAACGACTTTGGGCATGGCCAACTCCCATAGTGTGACAGGCGGTGTGTACAAGGCCCGGGAATGGATTCACCACCGTATGGCTGACCGACGATTACTACTAATTCCAGCTTCATGCAGGAAATTTGCAGCCTGCAATTCGAACCGAGGCCAAGTTTTTGAGGTTATCTTTCCCTCGCAGGGTCGCAACCCTTTGTCCCATTCATTGTAGAACGTGTGTCACCGAGGGCGTAAGGGGCATGATTACTTGATGTCATCCTCACCTTCCTCTAGCTTCTCACCGATAGTCTGTTCATGGTTCCAAACTCAATGCTGACAACTAAACACGAGGGTTTCGCTCATTGCAGGACTTAACCCAACACCTTACGACATGATCTGATGACAGCCATGCACCACCTATGTCTGTGTTCCCAAAGGCACTCCTCTCTTTTGGGAGGATTCACAGCATGTCAAGCCCTGGCAAGGTTCTTTGTTTTGCATCGAATTGAACCACATGCTCCACTTCTTGTGCGGGCCCTCGTCAATTCCTTTGAGTTTCACTCTTGCAAATGTACTCCCTAGGAGGGATACCTAATGCGTTTGCTATAGCACTGCGCGGGTCGGTACACACAACACTTAGTATCCATCATTTACATCTAGGACTATTGGGGTGTCTAATCCCATTTGCTACCCTAGTTTTCATCTCTCAGTGTCAGTGTCGGCCCAGCAAAGTGCTTTCGCCATTGGTGTTCTTTCTGATCTCAACGCATTTCACTGCTCCACCGAAAATTCCCTCTGCCCCTACCATACTCCGGCTTGGTAGTTTCCACTGCCTGTCCAGGTTTGAGCCCTGGGATTTGATGACAGACATGAAAAGCCACCTACAGATGCTTTATGCCCAATCATTCCGGATAATGTTTGTATCCTTTGTCTTACCGCGGTTGCTGGTACAGAGTTAGTTGATGCTTATTCCTCAGATACTTTCATTGTTTCTTCTCCGAGAAAAGAAGTTCATGACCCGTGGGCCTTCTGCCTTCACACGACATTGCTCCATCAGGCTTTCGCCCATTGCAAAAAATTCCCCACTGCTGCCTCCTATAGGAGTCTGGGCCGTGTCTCAGTCCCATTGTGGTTGATCATCCTCTCGGACCAGCTACTTATCATCACCTTGGTAAGCCATTGCCTCCCCAAATAACTAATCAAAAGTGATCCCCTCATTGGGAAGATTTCTCCTTTTTCTCCTTATCCTATGGGGTATTATCATTCATTTTGAGTGTTGTTCCCCTCCAAAGGGTAGGTTCTTATGTGTTACGTACCCATCCGCCACTGGAAACACCACTTCTCGTCCGACTTTCATGTGTTAAGCATGCCGCAAGTGTTCATCTTGAGCCAGGATCAAACTCTCCATGAGATTTATAGTTGCATTAATTATAGCTACCTTGTGGACAAAGTTGATTCAGAATCATCTTTATGCATAACTTGTCTCAATTCACTTCATATAAGCTCAGCCTGGAGTTCACTTCCAGTATAGCCATCCCTACCCTCTCGTGTCAATCCCATAGGCCTAGTACGATGAGAGAACCATAAAATAGATGGAAGAGCTCACATACATTCAGAATTGTTCCCAGACATAACATAAGTTGTCTCCATTCGCTTCGTATCAACTCAACTCGAAGTTTCTAGTATAGCCATCCCCACCCTGTTGACTCAGTAGTAGAGTAACGCCATGGTAAGGCGTAAGTCATCGGTTCAAGTATGGTAAAAGGCTCATGTTTCCTATGAATAAAGAAGTTCCAGGTTTCTATTTCTCATCATATGATCTAAATATTCTCAAGAAGAAAATATTTTTTCGAGGGACGAAAACTATCTATCATGATAGGTTTCATGCAAAACATTTGTTATGACAGAGTCTCACACCTAATATAGGGGGAGGACCACTATATTTTTCTCAATAATAGTCTTCTTCATCCTGCTACTATAGGATCAGTAATAGTCTACTCCATCTTCATTAATTTTTGACAAATCAAAAGTATTATGGATACCTCGTAATTTCAAATTACCAGTCTTAAAAAAAAGTGGAAAAAATGAAGGAGAAGTAAGTGAACTTGACCCATTGAGTTATTAATATATCAGCTACTCTGATATTAAAATTTGATTGAGATTTGGAAAGTGAACCTTTCCTATACGAAATGAATCGATCTTATTGAGAAAACTCCCTATTTGGTTGTTGATGCAGGAGCATCCACAACTCATCAAGCAAGCCAGCGCGTGGAGAAAAGAACATACAGCTGGACAGCGCCATCACATATATTTTTGAAATACTTTGGAAAGTTGTTGCGCCGCCATTTGAATGAAAGCATTCATAAGAAGCGCACTTGTATTGTATTATAGATAGGAAGGCATTTATTAGTTTTAATGTTGTTAGATAGAAATTTATTGTAGAAGTAATAGCTATAGATTTTGAGAGGGAAAACGGAATATAGGCACCCTCCTTTGTACATTGTAAAAAAAAAATTCTCATTAGCATGAGCATTCAACATTGAGAGCAAGAAGAGAAAAGCAGAGAACTGGTGAAGAATCCCCATGTACAGATTCAATTAATAGAAAGAGTCTTTGATTCACTTCCATGGCTGTGGTTATTCTCTGTGTGTTGTTGATATTATGCTATTGCATACTTGCTTCTTGTTATGCTTTCATTGTATATGCTGCATATGTAATTTCATGGCAGATTAGAAATCTGGGAGAAAGGCAAGAATAAACTTCAAGTTGTTTCTCTGTTCGAGCCAGGAAATTCCTGCATAGAGTGCAGTTGAATTCCTCAGCATAGAGCGCGTTGAGGGGGCTCTACAGTTAAACTCTTATTCCCTTCTACCAGAATTGTGTTGGTTATTCGAACCGTGCAGGTAAAGTGCAGGTGGGTTTGATGTCTCAGAGACGAGTCTGAGAGAAGGAAGACTGGACTACTGTTGGCAGGAGTGCACATGGTCTAGATGACTTCAACACTTTGAGAGCTGTTGGAAGTCGAGCACAGGAAGTGCGCGAGAGGTCTCTGAAGGAGTTAGAGGGCTTAAGCTCAGGAGGGATAGTTCCTTGCAAGTATCGTGGGAACAAACCCAGGAGAAGCTTCGACGGGAAAAAGCTTGGGAGCAGGGAGATTTCTCAAGAGGAAGAGAATCGACGACTTGAAATCTCTGTGGAGTTTTGCGAAATACCGACGATCGTTGGATCGTGGATAAGTTGCGCGGAGTTTAATCCTTTGGCGCAGGAGGCAAGGACCAATGGCATCGCATATCGACATATCGGGGTTGGCGAGTGCAAGTGCTGCATGCACGTTGAAATCGCGAGTAGCGATTTCCCGATTTCGTGGGAACCGTCGATTTTCGGAGGGACAGAGGGCACGGATCCGGAGAATCAGAGTTTCGGCATTCGGGGTTTCCAGCGGAAAGGAAACTTTGTATCGTGGATCTGCGATCCGCGAAATCCCGAAGAGGAAGTGGCAGTGTGGGACCATGAGGTATAGTGGAAGACAGGTGTTGCTATATTGGAGTTCAAGGGCAGAAGGTGAAGTCCGCACGTGCTATCGAGGTTCGGGGTTTGGAGCTGCATGTGAACCGTGCTCACGTGAACCATGAATTCTCGAATAGATATTTCTCGATTTTCGAAGGGGAGATCACCGAAGGAGAAACCTGTGGGTGGCGGAAGGTCCCGATACGGGTTTTGAGAGGAGCATAGTAGCTCTTCGGGCCTGTGTGAGAAAGAATGTCCTGGTGAGAGCGATTGTGCCATCGAGGGCAGGTTGCAATCAAGTGGTATCAGAGCGGGATTGAGTTCTCTTTGTTCAGGTAGCAGGGAGAAGCGGATTACAC
>JASDQU010310205.1:46841-60117 GCA_032191745.1 Picea mariana
AAAATATCAAAAATGAAGCTCACAACTTCTACAAAAATGGCATCATGGATGATGCTCTCGGTAACACACTACTACTTGTGATACCTTATGGAACAATCATCTCAATGGACCATCCATGCCTATAGTATGGCATTGGAAATGCCTTAGGACCTCACCAATCGACATATCTAGGATTCCTGCAGTCAAACCCTCCAGATTCTGTTTGATTTCTTTGTAGTCATCCGCATCCCATCCTACGACTATCGCTGCTTCCCCTTGCCTATGGATAGGGGATTTAACTTGGGGTAAGAATGGCCCTACATATGTATAGTCATGATATTTTTGATTAGTCATTGAATTGAAAAAACACATAAAAAATATTTAATATTTTGAAAAATTTACAAAAACACTATAAAATAAAAATGTATTTCTTACCTAGTTCCCCCCACTAAGAACCCTCAGGTAGCACTAAGTCAGGATCATTGTGAAAATCCAGCCCGACATATGCATAGTCATCGAGCGTCGAGATCTGGGGCTCCAACCAATCTAGAAAGATGTCATTATATCTAATAATGGGACCTGCCACATGTCGGGACATGAGATCACACCACCACTTCATCCGTGGATCTCGTGGAGCTGGTATATTCCAATCTACCTATAAGAAAAAGTGAGGGACTCTATCCAGGAAGAAATATACCGAAATAGATCCATACCCAAACTATTTTAGATCTCCATTCTTGCTCTTGGTCAACTGGTTATTCATACTACGAAGAAGCCCATCACACCAGCTGAACACATGCGGTTCTGTGCATTCTATCGCATACTGGAAATAGCTCTGCAGATCCATGTGTGGAGAAGCACTCCCTACCATCTGTGTAATACTGAAAAGGATGGTTCTCAAGGTTAGAACACAAACTCCTATGATATCCACCTTGCCCTTGCGTCGCTCGGCTCCGGGTTCACAATAGATTCTGATGTATTCACTCATCGGTAAACCCCCACCTCAACCTCCTATTAAGGTCACTTTCACCCCAAGACGGGACAAATATTTCAAGAATTATATGTCTTTGATGTCCAAGGAAATCACATGAACACCCACATGGAATACTTGTTGGTCCACGTCCCACATATGAACCAAATATTCCAACAGTCTCAACTGGGCTCTCATGCCTTGGATCTTGAAGAATTTTAATAAAACACACCGACGTAGGGAATTTATGGTGTTGGGATCATTCAAAGAAATTGCATCATCATATTCATTCTTTCTCTCTCTCCACTCCAACATCTTTGCAACCAAAATACCTTCATGGAGATGAAGGAAAGAAGTTAACACCTTTAATTATCATAATTTAGAATTCTTTTTGGTCCACTGTATCTTTTTCTATTGGGATTTTATGCCACTGTGACTGGGCTTTGGTTATAGAGAAAGGTTTCCATAGGTGAACCATTAGGCGCTTGCGGAAATCCTTGATTTCCGCAGGCCCCAATATAGGGCACCTGCGATGGCCCCAGCGCACGTCTATGGTCCAAAACTTCACCCACAAATTCATCTTCTAACCAATTAAAATGAATTTTAAACCATTTAAAAGGAAGGAGACGAGGTAATTACTATTTCTATGCAGTCTATTCGCTGAATGATCGCTTGAGATCTCCGCAATCGACCACCGAAATACGAGGTGAAAAAGGGATTTTGGACAAAGTTTTTGGTCAAACACAAATGAAATAGTGAAAATGAGTTCTTATCCCTATTTATCTCATCTTTTACTTTTTCTAAATATATTTTATATTATTTGAATATATGTTATCAAATACCTAATAGTGTCGTGAGTGTTTTTTCTCGCAGATGGGCAGACTAGGGTTCCGAATAATGAAGTATGGACAATTTTTGTGATTTGTTTGTCTTTTTCGTCGCACACACACTTATGTTTTAGGGTTTTTTTAGCAAAACCTAGAGCTTAGTCTTCGTTCATTCTCGTGCTTGAAAAATGATGAGAACGTAACCGAGTATACTTTTGTCATATTTTCGTACTCGTCATGGTAACACAAAAATAATGAAACTTATGGAGTAATCTTTAAGCTCTTTTCGCACTCTTTAAAAATGAAAAGATTGCCAAGCGACCTTGTTCTGTTTATGCTCGTAAAAGTATTTGAATAAAACATTCGACAAGCGATAATTTATCACTTTTTCGGTCATGTTGAACTATTTTACAAAAAAGGAACTGAGAGAGTTCTCTTTTTAGTGTTTTTCCAGACTCTATAAACATGAAAAACCTTCGAGTTTTCTATCTTTGGACTTGTTAAACAAACATCGACAGACCCATACGGGACCGAACCACTCCTTCTTAGGGTTCGTTAAAAATACTTTGAGGGACTTATCCAAAGGATGATCTTACATCAACAAGCATATGTTATCATCCTCAAGCTTGCATAAAAATAAAGAGGTACTCGCCAGAAATGGTGGGGGAAAATTTGGGAAAGGGGTGTGTCTCTATATTTGTGTTAATTCCAGTAAGTGTCACTCTTGAACATGGAACCCCCTTTATTATTTGAATCTAGGTTGGGAAATCCATTTGTTTCTCGTCTGACCTTACGCAAGTTCACATCTTGGGTTGTCTTTGAGTCTATGTTTCCAAGCCCAGTGTCATGTTATCCATATCTTCAAAAGAAGTTCAACCGAGCCCTCTATTTAGTCGGCCATATGCAATTGTTAATTCTTATCGTGTTGACCTTCCTTGTGTCCATTCCAAATCATATTCATACTTTTCTCTACCCTAAATATGTTACTTGTTTCATGTCATTTGATCGGGGATACATCAAGGCCCTCCTGTGACAAGTCTTTTCTTGTCGACTTCAACACATTATCCAAGAATGAGACTTAGAAACTACTCAGTGCCTTATAACCTACATGCCTCAATGGTAGGTTTCTTCTCTTTCGACAATGGATTTACATCATTGATCCTTAATCGAAAGATTCCATTGAGTGTTTGACCTCAACTCATTTATTCGTGCTCATTGGATTGTACTATAGTATCTTGGGGGTCATTGACATCAATGGTGATTTCCCTCGGACTTGTTAACGGTTTTCATTAATGACCAGTAATCGAGTGGTTTTTGACCATGTTCGACTTCAACACTTGTATTCACATGGCTAGATTTGTACTAATGGACGACGGGATTGAAGACCCTAGACCTCATCATTTTTTATCGAGGTTGAGATGGAGTATTTATGGTTTGATTTGGTGCATAGATCCACTTTGTATGTCTCATGGCTATGTCTATGTCTAAATTTTCCAATACGTAGATCCACAATGTATTCCTAGTGGCTATGTAGAATCTTGGTGACATGGATCCACGGTGTATACTTGGTGGCTATGACTTATATTTATGATTTCAATAATTTATAGTTTGAACATGGGAATGCCTATTTCAAACATGGTGTAATATTATGCGGATTCCTGATTGTTTGCAGGTTCCTAATTGGTGTGCTCCGCATTTCTAACACACACATGCATTTTTACAAAGTATTTCGGCTGTCACGAGTTCCAGCCTCATACTTTGGGGGGCATTCTGTTACACATTATTTTGGTCATTCTAATGATGATATCACAGACATGTGTTTAAGCTCCCAACATGACTTTTTCCTGAGAAGAGCAACTTCTTTCCTCCTCTACAAAGCTGATTTTTAGAAAGGGTCCGCAGGTTGCCTATACTACACAGTGCGGAAATCCATCATTTTTGCAAGCTTCCCTATAGCTGGCCCACAAGATTTCCACAAGCTACTATATAGGCAGGGTGTGGCGGCGTTCTAAAACTAAAAGAGGAAAGAGGTTTCATGAAGTTTCTAGAAGGGGAATCTTCTAGAATGTGAGGTGGCATCCATATGGTTGCGATCCTACTGGTTTCTCTGATTTGGTGGGATCATCCTCATCCTTTTAACCATTCCACCTTCTCCTATGTAATCATGGGCTTCTCATGGAAAAGGTTAAGCACAATTGAGCAAGATCAAACAGAGAATTGGTGAGAGAATGGGCTGAATATTGTGTGAAGAATCTTATTCTTAGTGATGCTTGAGGCCTCCATTTGTCCATCAAGTTTTTGTGGATCATCTTCATGCGAATTTCGGAGCAAGTGTATGTGTGTGTTGGGACGAAGGACCACTAAAAGGGAACTTGTGACATCAAGGAAATTCAGTTGTATCTTCCACTTTTCATTAATATAATACAGTGACATGTCTCTTTCCCATAAAATGATTAGTATTTTATTACATGATTCCTTGATCACATGTTTAGGTTGTCATCAAGTTCTATGATTATTCTTTCACATCAGTTGGTTTGTGTTATCGTAGATCTAATTCTACAAGAGAACTTGAGTAAAGAGGGGACAACAAATATATAAGTAAGCGATTCATAAGGTATGTTATCTATTCCTCTTTGGATAGTAAACTCAATGATTGCAACTTAGGGAAAGAATTTTGTTTCATCTCATTTTGTTCTAGATATAGGTGGATCTAGGGGGATTAGTTCATATCTGCATCTACCGATTAACCCAATAACACTTTTTTTAAGGAAAAGAACTCAACTATACCTTCTCATCCTCGAGATGGTTTCCTAACAAAAATCTAAGTGTCCAAATCATGATGAAGGTCATCAAAATAGGAGAATAATTTGTAAACGATGAGAGTTTTCATTCCAAAATATGAGATTTTTAGTATCACCCTGCCCTCTTGAATATTATGAAGTTGTGGAAATTTTAAACACATTCTGGAGGGTTGAAAGAACTGTAATGTGTGGGAAGTATTTGTAAACCTGTTGGGACACTAAACAGGTCTACTGGCAGCGGGTAAATGCACTCATGATACCAAGTCAACTTCATCGGGGTATTGAATAGGCATGTTGGCAGTGAAGCAATGCCGAGTTTAAGAAGAACCTCAGGTATGTGTTTTAATTTGATCGAGTGTGAAAATGTTCTTTATCATGAATGGACGAATCTTGGACATGATAGAGGTACTAGAGTGGGTTAAATGACATCCCTGCCGAGTCTATGGATGCCTACTAGCAGCAGTGGCCCTATCAATAGTATCGAAGTCAACTCCATAAACATCGCTACACTCGTAACATAAGTTAGATGTTGGATTACATTTTTTTAGAAAGAAATGCATCTAATGCTAAACTGTATTATTTCTGAGTTATGATCGGAATGCTTGATCTGTTGTTAATTGTTTCTAAAAATTTATTTCATCTGAGTTTCTGACATAACTTTTCTGGTGATGCAGAGATAACTGCTTTGCCCAATATGTCACCATTGTTGGAAGACACCAATGTTTTTTATTTTTATCACAATCAAAGTCACCACAAAAAGAAAAAAATATTATATCTTTCTGTAGCTACCACCACCTTTCATTTATAAATGGGTAAGTTTATGAACTTCGAGACGATGATTGGGATTAACTTATCTTATTGAGTTTTTCGTTTGAATTTTCTTTTTTAAATTCATGACTGTAAGCATGAATTTAAATAAAAAATTGGTTTGGGATTTATATCTTCTACCTAAGAAATTTCACTTTGAAGGCACCCATATATTGCTAAATTTCAAGTTTTATGAACTTATTGATTGATTCACTATCACAATTTTTTATGTATTATGGGTATCGTGACTTAATTGGATCTATGGTTGATCATTGGTTTTAATTTGTGAAATGTCTGAATGCATAAAACATTGATTTAAGATTTGATATGGGTCTCATTTCTCTCAACCGTCATATCAACACTCATGTCGCTTGGTACAAGCATGTTGTACCCATGATTTCAATCCACCTTGTTGTCCTGAGCATTAATGAGATCATTCATTATGTGATTTGGGGTTTTGTACTATTGGAGGGTTTGGAATTCATCGTGGGTAATGGTTCATAGTTCTATGATCCCTCTAGTTTTTCATTTTCACCAACTCATTTTCCAAGTTATGAAGGTCCCCAAACTTTGCAGTTTTCATGCCATTGCATTCCGCACAGACCTCTCTCTGTTGCTCGTATTTTGGAAGATGAAACCTACATCCTGTGATATCCATTGTATCTTTTTCATGGAGGCAATGGCACATGTGGTTCGAATCGAGCTGAATTCCAAGCCCTTCTTTCCCATGATGACACAATAGATGACCTGAAGGCTCACGGTTGGGATGTCTTCCTCAGGAAATTTGAAGGCTACAAACTCTCGGTTGCACAGTCCTTTGCATAGAATTTTGATGGTTTTAGGGCCAAGGTAAGGGATGTGAAGTTGGAGATAAAAAAATATTTTATAAGTCGGGCGACAGGACTCCCATTGAAAGGTGAAAAGTGGTTTAAGAATTCTAAAATGGAGGATTCTCCATGGATATTCTTCATGGTTTCCCGCAAATCCACTTGTTTTACAAAAGGTATCCCCATTTATTTTTTGAAACCTAGATGGCACAACCTCATTTTAATTTTGAATTAGTTTATCACATGTGAACGACAATATGGTTTGGTTTTTCTATACCACCCTCGATTGCTTATGTTATTCATAGGGTTTGAATTGAACATGCCATTCTACCTATTAATGTGCCTTTACAAAATGTCTAAATGCTATAAGCGATCGATCATTAACTCTCTGTCCAGTGTTTTTCCTCACAGGCTCATTAAAATCTTGTTGATTTTTCACCTGTTGCAAATCAATGACAATTGGGAGAGTTTCTTTAGCCAAAATGGCTTCACCCAAGTTGACGATATAGTCAGCCCGCCTTTAATTGTAAACCCCAATTTGGACAGACTAGTGACCGAAAGCCAGGTTTTCAAATTGCCTGATGGCTCTGAATTTAATGAATCAGTGTCTATTGTTTTATAAATACATGTGGTTAAGAAATCATAGTGTATTTTTTCTCCCAAGAAATCGTTGGAACATGTAGTGGGAGAATTTAAAGGAAAATCTTCTCTTATGCTTGTGAATGAGCCTAATCCAAACAATAATGATAAACCTGTTGTAAATAAAATTCATAAGGTAACAAAATAATAGAGCTCAGATTTGAATTTTAGGAATAAGAGGTTTGGTCGATTGATCTCTAGGAATTTAAGGAATCAGAAAAATGATTATTTGAGCTCGATATCTATGATCAATATCGATGATCAATATTTAGATCAAGAGATAAACAATTTCTTAGCTCAGGAAGATCCAGACAACCAATGTCCCAGGAACGAGGCTATTACCCAGTTTGGAAAATATGAATTTGTGTCTAAATTACCCCCGTGTCTCAAAGGTGAATAAGGTTCTGTCGACATTGTTCATGACCTAGAACAAGCCACAGGGAAACATGAGATACCCATTGTCGACTGTATTCCACATCGGTCTGCCATCACACTAGTGCATTGTGACAGTTGCTTAGAGTGGATAGAGCACTATTATAGAGATATTCCGCTCTTACAAGCTCAAGTAAAACGTCTAGTTTATCGCAATTCTTTATTGGAATGAGAGAACCAAGGCTTAAAAGCACACGCAGAAATGGAAAATAAAAGAATCAAGAGATCCAAAAATATAACCATGAAAAATACAACCAGTTTCAAAGACATCATAAATTCAGAATTGTTGATCTTTCATTTGCTAGTTTCTGATGGTAAAATGGATTTTATTTTATTTTATTCCATTCTATTATGAAAAATCGACATAGGAAGATTTAATTTCTATTTCTTTTGTTTATAATAATACTAGCTACAAAATCTATGATTCTGTAGCCATTCTATTTTTTAATAATAGTTGGCATTGATTTCTAAATATAAAATATGGTTTTCTATCTATAGGAAATTGATGATTGTGATGTTGATTGCATGGAGAAAAACACCCTGGATCTTACGATCTATTATTTAGTAGTTTCTATCTTTTATGTTTATAAAACTTTGTTTTATTTTTGACAAACCAACTCATACATGAGTGGTTTCTAGTTTCACTATTTATGTAATATTATGTATTTTTGTGGATTCAAATATATCTTGTATGATAAGAGTATGTGAATCCTGAACTAGTTTGAATATTAGTCACTCTTATTAGTGAAGGACATCTTTGCTGGGATACATTATGGACACATAAGTTTTGAAGACTAATATGGAGAAGTTGTTCACTAGTTGGCTTTAGATTTGTGTGATGCTCACCCATTATGTTTTCACATTTATCTTATGAAATGTTATTACGTTTGAAACATATTTAGTCTTACTAGCGTATGGTAGTTCATATTATTCAACACTTTAATTATATCTTTAATTTGATGTCCCATATTACATTTGTGATCAATCTTTCATTTAAATATTATTGATTTATGCTAGATATTGGATGATGGATTATATGAATGTTTTGTATTGAGTTTCCTTTATTATAAGTGTTCATTATCATAAGATCACTAGATCTGTACATTTATCAGTTTGTTGTTATATTCTTGTTCCAAAGAACCATTGAGTTTGTTCTGGGAGCATTGGTACCATTCTATTATAGGTTTACCTCATAAACAGGACAACCTGAAGCTTGAATTGCACAGGAGGATAAATCTATTTTAGTTGATTATTACAGGTTATCCTTCTTGTTCTTTAGTTAGATCATTTATCAATTAAATAGGAACAGATTGAATTAGCTTTGACTATTTATCCATTCTTATTTCAATAATATTTGATTAGTATTCTTTATTTTTTTTGTAGATTTTAAATATTAAACAAAAAACAAAAAAGTGTATGTGTTTTCTTTATCTATTTTATAAACACTTTCAAAAACATCTATTTCATAAGATATCCTGCAAATCTTGCAAATTGTGTATACATCGTTCATAATCATATGCACATATCCATGTTTCTATTTTGACACTTGTAAAGTACTAAATTTATATTCATAGTATCACAGCCTTATAGATTATTTTTCATCTCTTTATTATTATTTTTAGGACTTTAGTTGGCCAACGAAGCCATTAAAAATGTCGGGTCATTTCATTCCAAACGGCTTGGGCTATTTAGACAACCCCAGTCTGGATTTGACCTTCTAATTGATGGTGTGTCACTTACGCCTGTCAACAACACTGAAGTGGAATGCTACAAGTTCAACAACTTTGGGCACATGGCCAAAAATTGTAGAATGGAAATCCCTCCTAGAGAACCACAACAGAACTACAATAGTCACAGACATGAGCCTTAGAAGAGAACATGGATAAGAAAGAAGAATCAATATAGAAATGAAGAATGCACACTCTCTCTACAATATCAGAAGAATAACCATGGTTGGTATGTTAAAATCACATGACTTGTGATAAATACAGGTTTCTTACATTAAGAAAGGAAAGAGATGGATCAATCTCCTTCAGAAATGATGATTTAGCTAAAATCATTGGAAAAGGAATAGTCAGAATTGGAAACAAGAATACCAAGGAATAAAATGTTCTACTAGTAGAAGATATGAAACATAATCTTCTAAGTTTAATTCAAATGTGTGAAAAAGGTCATAAAATTACTTTCGATTCATAGAAGTGTGAGATAAGAAAAGAAGGTTCAGGAAAATAGATTGCAACAACTACAAGAACTTCAAGCAACATATATGTATTAAGTGAAATTAGAAATGAAAAGTGTTGTCTAGGAAAAGAAGATGAAATATGGCTATGGAATAGAAGAATCGGTCACATACACTTTGATAACCTTGTCAAAGTCAACAAAAAGAAAGCAGTTAGAAAAATTCCCTAGATCATGAAACCAACCAACACTTTATGCAAGCATTATCAACAACGAAAGAAAACAAAGGCGAGGTTCAAATCAAAGGAATATTCAACAAAAAGACCACTAAAAATTGTGCATACTAATCTAGTTGGAACATATACAACAAAGGGTTTAAAAGGTGAGAAATGCTTTATGTTATTAGTTGATGATTATACAAGAAAGACTGCAGTTTGCTTTCTCAGCAATAAGTCAGAAGCTTTTGAAAACTTCAAGGTCTACAAGGAAATGGTTGAAAATGAAATGGATTAAAAAACCAAATGTTTGAGATCTAATAATGGAGGATATTTCACTTCAAATGAATTTGTGGACTACTGCAGTAGGTATGGAATAAAAGGGAAATTATCCATTGCTAGGACACCTCAACAGAATGGAGTTGTTGAAAGAAAGAACATGACAATACAGGAAATGGCTTGAACAATGCTAATGGATTCCAAATTGACAAACATTTTTTGGACACATGCAGTTCATACAACAGTTCACATTCAAAAAAGAGTAATGCTCAGAAACAACAATGAAAAAACTCCCTACGAGATATGGAAGGGAATACCAACAAATGTGAAGCACTTCAGAGTATTTGGAAGCAAATGCTACATCAAAGAGAAGATGAAAGAATGTGAAAGTTTGATTCTCGTGTGGACAAAGGAGTACTTGTTGGTTACTCAAGTACAAGGAAAGAATACAAGTGTTACAATCTTAGGTTGAACAAAGTTGTGTAAACCATCAATGTAACAATTGATGAAACAGGTGGATGAGAATTAAAGGAAGAAGAAAATGAATAAATCAAACAACTTTACGAAAAAGAAGCAGAAGATGAAGAAGAAGTAGAAGGGGGAGATGAAGAGGATCAGACAAAAGTAGAATATAAATTTCAACAAGTTCCTCCAAAGATACCTAGTAAATGAGTATAGAACAAGAATCCATTCATTAGAACAAACACACCTAGAACTCTTATCTACGATTGAACCAAACAGTTTTGAAGAGGCCAGCAAGGATGAATTCTGGAATAAGGACATGAATGAAGAATTGGATCAAATAGAGAAGAATGACACTTGGTAATTGGTTCCAATACCAAAGAATAATAATGTGATTGGAACAAAGTTGGTTTTCATAAATAAATTGAATGAAGATGGGCATGTTACAAGGAACAAAGCTAATTGGTATGTAAAGGATACACACAGGTTGAAGGAATCAAATTTGAAGAGACATTCGCCCCATTTGTTAAAATGGAAGCAATCTGATTGCTTTTAGATTATGCATTCTCCAAGAATATTAAAGTGTATCATATGGACATGAAATCAACTTTTAGGGAACTTGAAGAAGAATTATACATCAAACAATCATAAATATTTTAGTTTTCAGAGAACGTAGATTATGTGTGTAAATTGAAGAAGGCCTTGTATGGTCTAAAACAAGATCCTAGAGAATGGTACTGTAGACTGGATAAATATCTACAACAGACAAGTTTCAAAAAAGGAAGTTCAAACAACAACCTCTACATCAAGGTAACTCAAGATAGTATTTTATTAATTGAATTTTATGTTGATGCTATTATTTTTGGAAGTAATGATGATAGGTTAAGCCAACAATTTTCAAAGTATATGCATAATGAATTTGAAATGTCATTACTCGGAGAACTATCCTTATTTATGGGTCTTGATATAGGTCAAAGCAACCAAGGAACTTTTATTTCTCAAACTAAGTATATCAGAGAAATGCTAAAGAAGTTCGAAATGGAAGATTGCAAACCAATTACCACTCCTATGCAAACCAGTTGCAAGTTTAGAAAATATGATGATTCCAAGTCTACAGACCAGAGGAAATACATGTCAATGATTGGTATCTTACTATATGTGACAACATCCAGACCAGATGTAATGTAGGAAGTTGGACAGGTAGCACAATTTCAAGAAGAACCAAAGGAATCACATGTCTTAGCAGTGAAAAGGATTTTCAGATATCTCAAAGGAACATAAGAATTTGGACTATGGTATCCAAAAGGAAAGGATATATCACTTATTGCCTACATAGATGTAGATTGGGCAGGTTGCATTGATTACTGATGAAGCACCAGTGGAACAAAGTTCTACTTGGGTGAGTGTTTAGTATCTTGGTTAAGCAAGAAACAATCATCAATATCTTTATCTACAACCGAAGTAGAGTTTATTGTAGCAACAATATGTTGTACACAGGTTCTATGGATGAAACAAACTCTGAAAGATATAAAGGTTGAGTATGATGATCCCATTCCAGTATATTGTGATAATACAAGCTCGCTGCTCCATCAGTATCTCAAAGAACCCGATGAAGCACGCCAAGACAAAGCACATTCCAATCAAGTATCACTTTCTACGGAAATAAGTTACAGAGAAAAATGTCAGATTTGAATATGTGGTGATGCAAGAGCATCCCTCCACCTCATCAACATGACAACATTCCATTACATTAGTGTGCATTCAATAAAGGGAGAGGCACAACCCTCCCATTTTAAATTTTAAATGTAATATTTAATGCAAGTAAATGTTGTAATTCTTGAGCAGAGCCCAGTTGATGCCTTTGTACATGAAGTAGATAGAGGTTCCTTTAGTAAGGTATGATTTGTACATATCTTGAGCATCACCTTAGATCTAAAATGTTCACAAAATTCAATGTAATAAGCCTCAATAGATAGGCATTTTGATGGTGATTAGACACCACTAGTGTAGTTTGGAGGGAAGGCTCGATGAGCCCCTCTTGTATAAATGTTTGTAATGTATGCCCATACGAGGTTGCTGAAGGTTTATAGAAAAACATTGTAAGCCAAGGAGAGAAAAGGCAAGAATCTGTTGTAGTCTGAGCCTACACATATTGTAAAAGATGTTCATATTAATACAAAGAAGAGCATTTTTTCCTGCATATGATTCTTTGTGTGTTTCGTGTACATTTTATGAATGTTGTCAATGTGTGTTCATTTATGTTGTAGATGTATGAATAGGTTTCATTCGTAGTAGGAAGATATAATTCTCTATCTGTGAGGTTGTTGGTTTGTTCTAGGTTCTTTTAGGCCAAGTGCAAGGAGTGCATGACAGAGTATTGAGAACTCTCAGAGCCAACGCAAGGAATACGCATCTAAATTCCATCGAGTTCAGAAGGGAACCTGCTAGGAGGGAACACCAAAACATTCTTAATATCATAGAGAGTCTTGAGGTTTACTGAACACCCTGAAAGAAAGTTTGCCCATGAGTAAGCATAGCCAGAGTTACTGGAAAACTCTATACTCTGTGCTAGGAGGGCATTGAGTGGGTGCAAGGAGTGCACAAGAGAACTTTGTTTCAAGTTTAGAGTGAGAGAAGAGTGTTAGAGGAGGACACCCATAGAGTTGTTGAATACTCTGGAAAGATCTGCCAGTGTGCATTGAGAAGAAGTTTCCAAGAGGGAACATATATCCCTTCTAGGAAAAAAGGGATAGAGACCTCTGAGGATTGAGAAGTTGAAGCTCATGTGAAACAGAGTTGTTGAACACTTTGCAGGAGATCTATACAAGTGTGAATTGAGCTAATGCGGGAAAATAATTAG
>JASDQU010310205.1:60642-73931 GCA_032191745.1 Picea mariana
GAAGGAGCACGCCAAGGAGGAGAGAATATCCCAACCATCAAATCTGAGTGTGAAGGACTGAAATCCGTCGGATCCAAGTAAAGTGCACGAGACTTAACCCATTTTAGTGCACATGACTCGACGAAGTCCCAAAGTGGATCGAGATCATCCATAATTGAGAGGGACAGGTGGAGAAATATATGGAAGTCCGAAGAAAAGGAACTTTGGGAGATTCCAGGTGAGAAGTGAGTGAAACTTCTGAAGCTCTGAAGCTCGGAGCTCATTCCAGTCATTGGTGCTGGAAGGGACATGTGGAGCAAGATCTAAGACTGTGGAGGAATTTAACTACGGGAGATTTTAGACAAGGTGGTTGCAGACTCATCGAGATCCCAAAGTGATGAAGCAGATCTTGTCCGTTGATCATCAAAAGGCATGTGGAATCCAATTATGCAATCTGAAAGGTAAGTACTCCAGAAGAAAGGTGGTGTAGAAGTTGGAAGAACTCCCAAAGTCACAGGGAGCTAGAGGATATGTGAGCCATCCATTGTAAGGGATGCATGTCAGCGGATCATGGAATTTAGAGCATAAACACTGCATAAGATTCAAAGTGTGGAGTTTGTAGAACTCTCAAACTCTTGAAGAATAGTGTAAATATTGACCATTGATGGAGGAGAGCATGTGTCAGCAGATCTAGATTTTCGGATGTATAACACTCCGAAAGAAAGTGGGAGCAGAATTGCGAGAACTCCTGAAGTCGTCAAGAGTCGAAGAAGATCTATTTTATTGATCCTGCAGGGATAGGTCTCACTAGATATTTCACTCTAGAGCAGGAGCACTTTGGATAAATTGGAAGTGTGGAAGAGAAAGGATTCCCGAAGGCTGGAGTCCTAAAGCCATCATAGTCGTCTGTGAAAGAGGATGCATGGCAGAAGATCTATCAGTCTGGAGATGAGTCGGTCTGGGAGAAAGTGGAGTTGGTGGGGTGAGAAATACCAAAGGTTGAAGTATGGAGTTCATTTGAGTCATCCAATCTGGAGGAATAGGTCTCAGAGAATACCTCACTTCGGATGTCATACATTGCGAAGGAAAGCAAATAAAGGGTGGAGTGAGAACTCTCGAATTCTGAAGCATCGGGGTCAATCGTGACTGTTGAATAGAGGAGAATGTGTGTCAGAAGATTTGACAATCCAGAAGGATTTTATTATGGAATTTTTCATGTGTGAAGAATCTAGAACTTATGAAGCCCTGAGTCCCAAAGAAAATCAGATATTTAAATTATCTTAGGACACATCGCATCAAATTGTGAACTTCAAATATTTTCCACTTGAGAGGTTTTGTGGAGTAGTGTTTTAGAATTCGTCGAAGCTCAAATCTTGAACACATTAGGGTCATTGATATGGAAAGGGAGTAAGGACCGTTGATCCCTCTCACGTCTAGTTGAACTTTGCGAGTTTAGAGTTTGATGAAATTGGAGACAGGTGAAATGAAAACACCTGAAGCTCGAAGCTTTGAGGTGCCTTTTGAGGTTAGCCCTGGGTCACAACCCGTGGTCATATGAAGAAAGAGCGGCCTGTGTAAAATTGTTTGGGGGTCTAGAAGGGGATATAAGAGTTGATATGATTCTATTTCTTGAACGATCCTAGACCAGGAGGTAGCGTATCCCCAAGAGGAAGAGGGGGGTCTGCATCAAGTGGTATTAGAGCCTATTCTTTTATTTTACAGGTAGCAGGAAGGTGAAGGAGATAGTCTGATACGAAGTGGTATCAAAGAACTATTTTTTCTAGAGATTGTAGGTAAAGAAGACAAAGGAGATAGTCTGATACCATCAAGTGGTATCAGAGATAAAAAAAATCTGTAGACAACAGGCGAAGGAGGAGACTGAGTGTTGATGCTCTGTGTGTGATTGTTTTCAAGTGTGAAATAGTCAATAGCCAACTAGGTGGAATGTAGGAGATGCTGGAGGATTGGTTGAAAAATACAAAACTAGAAGATGGCTTCCTGGAGACCATCATGCAGATTGGAGAAGAATACTAGCCTAAGGAGTAGCTACAAGAAGTTGGGAATGTACCAGCAGAGGAGGAATCTGAGCAACATCTCAGTAAGGAGCCTGCAGAATTGAAGTCTGCAACAGAGTGGCAAGCTAGTGCCATAGAATATGAAGACAACATGGGTGATCAAGATGATATGCCCTTATATAAACATGTGGAAGTGCAGCAGAGTAGATTGCATAAGGAAATACAACCAATAGAGTAGTTGGAAGAATTCATTGAAGAGATTAGAGAGTTGATGTTGAGATTAGCACAAGATACTTTCAACAAGGAGAATTTGAGTAGAAGAAATATTGCAGTAGTAGTAAGGAAGTAGAAGCAACAACATCATATCAGAGGAGTAGAAGAATAGATCCAAGGGAGATTTTGGGATCCAGGGGGATTTCATCAATGCAGCTGAGGAGCTCATGATTTTCCCAGCAGTGTAGTATGATGCAGGAGCATCACTCCACCTCAAGAATGTGCCAACATTCCAGCACATCAGTGTGCATTCAAGAAGGGGAGAGACACATCCCTCCCATTTTAAATTTTAAATGTAATATATAATGCAACTGAATGTTGTAAGGATTGAGAAGATCCAAGTTGATTCCTTTGTACATGTAATAGATAGAGACGTCATTAATAAGGTATGAGTTGTATAGATCTTGAGCATTGCCTTGGATATGAAATTTTTTTGGTCATTCAATGTAATAAGTCTCAGTAGATAGGTGTTTTGATGGTGAATAGACACAACAAGTGTAGTTTGGAGGGAAGGCTTGATGAGCCCCTCTTCTATAAATATTTGTGACGTATGCCCAGAGGAGGCTACTGAAGGTTGATATAAAATCATTGTAAGCCAATGAGAGAAGAGCCGAGACTCTGTTGTAGTTTGAGCATGCACATATTGTAACATATGTTCATATTAATACAAAGAAGAACAATTTTTCCTGCATATGATTATGTGTCTGTTTCATGTAAATTTTATGAATGTTGTCAATGTCTGTTCATTTATGTTGTAGATGTATGAATAGGTTTCCTCTGCAGTAGGAAGATGGTATTCTCTATCTATGAGGTTTTTGGGTTGTTCTGGGTTCTTTTAGGATAAGTGAAAGGAGTGCACGACATAGTATTGAGAACTCTGTGAGCCAGTGCAAGGAGTGCACATATGAATTATATCGAGTTCAAAAGGGAAGCTGCTAGGAGGGCACACCAAAAAATTCATAATATTAGAGAGGAGCCTCAGGGTTACTGAACACCCTGAAGGAAAGTCTGTGTAGGATTAAGCATAGCCAGAGTTACTGGAAAACTCTTTACTCTCTGCTAGGAGGGCATTGAGCGGGTGCAAGGAGTGCATAAGAGAACTTTTTTTCGAGTTCAAAGTGAGAGAAGAGTGTCAGGGGAAGACACCCATAGAGTTGTTGAATAGTCTGGAAAGATTTGCAAGTGTGCATTGAAAAAAAGTTTCCAAGAGGGAACAGATATACCTTTCAGGAACAAAGGGACATATAGCTCTGAGGTTTGAGCAGTTGAATTTTCTCATGTGAAATAGAGTTGTTGAACACTCTATAGGATATCTCTGCAAGTGTGCATTGAGAAGATGCGGTAAATGCATCTATGAACCTGAAGGACTCAGGATTCAGAAGAAGACCTATGAAAGGAGGGAACTAAGAGAACACTTAGACAAGTGTTGAGAAAGTATGAAGATCTAAACGAGAGAAAGTATGTGTCAGTGGTAAAGTGTTCCAACTTTACAAGATTAGGAGGAAGAGCATTGAGGGGTGCCAAAATTTCATCTAGGAGAGAAGAAGGATGAGACCCTTTGAGGTTTGAGCCATGGGCAAGCTCAAGATATTAATCTCAAGAGTGTGCCTGGAAATAGTCCAAGTTTCATACTATATTTTTAGCGCAAGTGTGCGCCATAGACTAAGTCCACTTTAGTTGGAAAATTTTGGGAGGAGAAGCACAAATCGAGACCCAAGCATTTGGATTTGCAAGAGGATCAAAGGCTGCAACCTTTCACTATTTCCAATTATTCCCGGTTCGGTAGGAAGTGGTAAATCGCAGGAGGGAGGAGTTGTGACAACCGTGAGATAAAATATGAAGACATTTCTGGACCTTCGAATTCTATGTCTAGAAACCAGAAGCAGCGCATCGAGGAGGAGAGTTGATCCCAGCCATCGAATATGAGCGCAAAGGACTGACATCCATTGGATCTAGGTAAAATGCACGAGACTTAACCTCTTTTAGTGCACAGGAGAGAGGACTCACCGAAGTCCTGAAGTGGATTGGGACCATCCATCATCTAGAGGGATAGGTGGAGAAATATATGGAATTCTAGAGAAAAGGCACTCTGAGAGATTCCAGGTTAGTAGTGAGGGAAACTACTGAAGCTCCAAAGCCTGGATCCCATCCCAGTCATTGGTGTTGGAAGGGACATGTGGAGAGAGATATGAGTCTACAAAGGAATTGCACTATGGGAAATTTAAGACGAGGTGGTTGCAGAATCGCCGAAGTCCCGAAGTGACGAAAAAAAGCATGGTCATTGATCTTCAGGAGGCACGTGGAATTAAATCATGTAGTCTGGAAGGTAAGCAATTTGTGAAGAAATGGGGTGCAAAAGGTGGAAAAAATCCTGAATTTGTAGGGAGTCGAAGGAGATCTAAGGCATCCATTTCAAGGGATGTGTGTTCGTGGATCGTGGAATTTGGAACAACAACACTCCGAAAGATTCAAAGTGTGGAGTTTGCAGAACTCTTGAACTCTCGAAGAGTGGATTAAATCTTGATCGTTGGTGGAGGAGAGAATGTGTGTTGGCCCTTTGTTATGTAAGGAAGAGAATATTAAGAAATAAATATGAAGTATGAACTGCACAGAAGGAACATTGACTGAGGAAGGATCGAGGTGATTAAAGAAACAAAAAAGAAGGAGTGAAGTAAGGGAAAGTGAGTCATTGAAAGAGAATATCAAGGAAGAAACATCAACAAATAAGATGGATCGTGGAAAACTCAGGAAGTAGAAAAAGCCACCAACGGATGCTTTGGAGGATCTCACATAAAAGAAGTAAGAACATGCTCATGAATCCCTTAAGATGTGGGTCATGTGGGACCTATGGTTTAGACACCTAGGGTTTTATAATTTAAGGTTTTGAAAAGTATACTTTGGTCTAAGGTTGTATGAGAATCATTGTAATGTATAAATAAGGATCTAGAGGAGTGAGGAAGCATGGTTGATGTTGATTGATTATTGTTGTTGCGTGAGAGAAGTATTGTTTTGTAAGAGCATTCTTGTATTCTGGATCTTCAGCTCGGTGCAAAGCTAAAACTTGCAGCTGGGTGCATAGGGAGGGGAGAGAAAGAGGGAGAAAGAGAGAGATATCTGGAAGCTAAGTGTGCAGATAGAACTATATGTTTTCATCTAATATATCAAGAAACATAGTTCTGTGGATGTAGCCCTAGGGAGAGGGTGAACCACATATATATTTTTGTTTTATGTGATTGATGTTGTGTTATTTACCATATTTTATAGTTTTATTGCATTGTTGTGTTAGATATTTGATATAAATTTTGAGGTAAGCCTAAGAGTGGTCAAGAATACTATATTGTTGTGTGTTGTTGTACTGAATTCACTTTGCATTTCCTCTGGTTGTAGACACCCGTGTCTTGAAATCCCTATTGCTAATTCAGGTCAGAATGCATCTGCTTCAAAGGTGCTACCAAAAGGGCCAGTAGTTAGGGTTTGTTGGTGCGATGTTAGAGTTGATCCCTGGGTCTACCCCTGTGCTAACAAATGGTTCCATTGTCGGGACTAGGTTCTTCTAAAGGGAATGCCAAGGTGGTTTCCATCGAAGGCATAGATTCAGAAGTGGATAGAAGAATAAGAGAGGGACTTCGCTGAAGATATGAACAAGAACCCTAGAATTAGTACAAAGGATTGGTTGGGAAGGTATATCTTTACCAATATACACAAGATTTCTTTTGGAGGAGTTCAAAAGGAGATATACGAGTGGTTAGCTAGATTAGCAGATACACAGTTCAAAATCAGATCTAGACCATCTATTGTTTGGACAACCGTGTTGATCAAGAAGGTCAAGAGAGTTGATAATGCTTTGTCAAGAGCATTAGATCACTGGTTCAATAACACTATTGTAGGGTACATTATTGAGTTTTCTATGGACAGAGTAGAGTCATATAGCCAAGAAGAGATATATTTTATTAAGGGACCTAGAGGAAAGTTTTTACACTTTTTGAAGTTGAAGATCAAGATGTTATTGTGTGAGAAGAACATCTTGAAGATATAGTAATCGGTCCATTTGAAATGCTAATGTTTAAGAACTCAGACAACAAAAATGACACAAAGGTTGGACATACGAGCAGTGGGAGGTCATTCAAAGAGGTTCCTCTGGTGAACTTGTTTGAGCAGAATCACAAGCCACTGGCGCAGAAAAAAGGGTTCTACAGTGAAGAAGAAGAAGAGATATTGAACGAGGAGTATTCAGATTCCTCTAGGGCATAGGAAGGGAAGAATGAAAAACCTGACCAAGAAGAATAAATAACTTTAGGGACTGCGTCTACCATTGAAGTAAGTACTACTAATCCTCTTATTATTTTAGCAACATTAAGTAACCAGAGTAGTCAGAGTTATCAAAGTACTCAGAACACTGTTACCAACAGTTCAGTACATACTCAGTCAAGAAACCTAGAAAGATCTATGGAAGATGAAATGAGGTTATGCATCTTTAGAGGAGATTGATCTAAATATTTTGATCAACATTGGTTCTTATGCGAAGTTGTATGGAGTATTAAGCAAGTCAATGATGAATCTGTTAAGAGAGCTCAGTTTAGTGCTACCTTGAGAGACCGTGTACTGAGATGGTACATGAAGTTTTTTAAAGGACTTGTACAACCTAAGCCGTTGAACGATATCAATACTGCGTTGAGTACAGAATTCAATAAACCCAAGTTGGAGTCGCAGTTCATTACAAAATTGAAGGAAATCAAGTAGGGAGTAGATGAACATGTTTGGGAGTTTGATCAGAGGTTTAAGACCTTAACAAGTCGTTTGAGTTTTTAGATTCCAGACGAGCATAATAAGGAATGGTTCATTGCTTCCCTCTTACCACACATCAGAGTTCCTCTGATGCAGCAAAATGTCTCTTTGCAGGCTGAGGCACTGGAGATCACCATGAAGCTACAATCGACCCCTATGGGAGAATCCAACTCAGGTATGAGTCAAATTTTGAGTCAGTTATCTAGCTTTTCTCTAGAGTTCGAAGACATGAAGAAAGAAAAGGGAAAATATAAAAGAGAAGACATATGGTGTATCGAATGTAAATCAAAGGGCCATGACAAGGAGCATTGTCCCCTATTTAATGAATACTTGGCCTCTGGAGCTCCGATCCCTTTGAAGTAGGTTACTCTACCCTGATGTGATGTATGTATAAATAGACATTGGGACATCACCCTGGTGACTGCTATTACATGAAAAAATATGTCCACACACCTACCAATATTTACTGCACATTCTATAAATTTGTGGGGCATGATGAGAAGGACTGTAGGGATTATGACCTCTTGCATGAAAGGTCAAAAGATACATATAGGATTCAGGGAGAGATGCAGCAGGAGGGAAATACTACTCATTTTAATTCCCCAGGAAGAGGAAAATTCAACCCTCGTGGTGGATTCAGAGGAAAAGGATGAGGATGAGGCATGGTTAGAGGTCGAGGTCAGATCATTTGTTATAAATACACCTATACAGGTCACCTGGTGAGGGACTTTCAGAACCCTTGTAACACTTGAAGCTACTTCAACTCATTTAAACATGTTATTGAAGAGTGCCTAGTATTGTTGGCGAAACTTTAGGAACAACGAGGTGGAAACCAACAAGTGCAACTTATATTAGTGGAACCTCACATAGAGGATCCCAGAGTCATTGTTATCACTAGAGGAGGCGTTGTTACAAGAGAAGATAGGGTGACTGCAGAAAATACTACATAGGGATCAGAGATCATAAGGGTTGCAGAGAAGACATATTGGTTTGATCCAAGGAAGGAAAAGCAGACGTTTGAAGAGGAAAGAAGATAATTTGGAAGAGTACAAGATTCTTCATCTAAGGCACAACCAGAAGTGAGAGATTGTGGAATGCCTCTGGCATTCGATCAGTCTTCCTTTCCCAAATAAGGAAAAGAGGTAAGAAAGCTTATAGAATTATTATATACTTGCATTAATTTGATTAAAGATCAAAGAGATGTGCAAGAACTACAACACTTGATCATATAGTATGAGATAGGAAGGGTGGATACTCTACTGAACAAAAAAGTACATCAGGTATCTAGAAAGAGAAGGACAAACAAGGAAATACAACTTAATGCTCAGATTGGAGACTATGACATAGATTATGTGATCCTCGACTTGGGATCAAAAGTCAATGTTATGAAGAAGCATACCTAGGCACTAATGGGAAAATCTAAGTTGATTTACTCCCCTATCAGGCTCAGGATGGATAATCAGCAGGCATTAATCCCCTTTGGAATATTGGAGCATGTCCCTGTGGACATCAACGAGGCAAGGACATTTGCAGACTTCAAAGTGATTGAGATAGTTGATGATAGTTATCCTTATCCTACGTTGTTGGGCACTGATTGGGATTTCAACAACTTGAGCATTGTTGACTTAAAGAAAATAAGAATGACATTTGAAGGTGATGGCCTTAGAGTCATTGCACCTCTTTATTCTGATGAAGGTCATAGATACAAAAAACCTATCAGAGAAGAATACCATGCTTATGAACTAGAGAATATATACAAACTGGTAGCAAGACAACATGATTACATTAATCCTACAAAATATGCAAATTTAAGCTAGTGAAGTAAAAGAGCATGTTCATCAGATTCATAAGAAGCATTGGAGAACTGGTAGAACAAATCGTATGATTTGTTTGAGTGGAGGTGTGCCAAATTGACCAGGGATGTTCGCTGGATTGGTACAGAAGTAAGTAATCTACCCACATTTGATGGTTTAAATCATTTAGAAACATTATTATTGGAATTTAAAGAAATTGTAACAGTACAACAGATGTTGTTGGCACTGTATGAAGCCTTGAAAGAAATGCCAACAAAATTATGGGGAACACACAAGAATAACATCATGGAGTGGATACAATGTCGCACTTTGATGACAGTGCACTTTTCAAACCAAGTCGATGGGTGCGAAGTTTGATACATAGGTCAGAGCTGTCTGAAGGACCATGTGTGGAGTTTTGAGGAGGTTTGGAGCATCATTCCGAAAGAAAAGTGGGTGAAAATTTTCATTAACACTTTGGTCACAATGCCTATCGATTGGTATCTTCAATAAAAACTATGCCTCACCCCTTCATATTGGCACGATATGACTCAAAAATTTATAGCTACATTTTTATTTTAAAGTCAGTACCCCACAATAGATCAGGCTTTACAAGTTGTAAGACAGAAAGTCTTTGAGGAGGCACCTAACCTCCCTTTGGAGCAAGAAGAAGATGAATGGACTACACCTCTTCAAAAATTATAGGGTTGTTACAATATCAATGTTGATGAAGATGATGATCCCAGGAATGTGAACATTGCAGAAACTGAAGGATAGAGAGATATATAAGGGACAGGGGTTGAACTACCTTTCATTGGACAACCAATTAAAATCAAGAAAGTTACTATTGGAATAGAAAGAGAACCTAAGTTGGCCAACATTGGATATTATTGGGATGATGCCACTATTGATAAGATTACAGAATTACTACATGAATATCAGGACTTGTTTCTAACCAAGTTCTCAGACATGAAGGTCATTAAAGGGCCCATGGGAGAAATGAAGATCCCTTTTAAATAAGATGCAAGAACAATCAAGCAGAGACCCTACAGAATGAATCCCAAGTATAAGAAGAAATTTATGATTGAATTAGACAGAATGTTGGAAGCATGAATCATAGAACCTGGTGAAGAATCAGAATGGATCAACCCTATGGTGGTCAAGGATAAGAATTCAAGAGATATTAAAATCTGTGTAGATTTAAGGAAACTGAATGATGCATGTTTACATGATCCATTCCCTACACTATTTACTGACGAAGTTTTAGATAATGTAGGAGGACAGGAAGTTTACTCCTTCACAGATGGTTTTTTAGGTTATCACCAGATTAGGATTGCTAAGGAAGACAGAAGTAAGACCACATTTACAATAGAATGGGGTTCTTTCCAGTACACTGTGATGCATTTTGGGTTGAAGAATGCACCAGCCATCTTTTCTAGGGTGGTGGTCGAAGCATTCAAGGAATTTTTACATAAATATTTGGAAGCATATTTTGATGATTGGACTGTTTTTAGCTTATTGAAAAATAATATTGAATGTTTGAGACTAATGTTGGATAAGTGCAGGAAATGTTAGATTACCTTGAACCTGAAGAAGTGCATATTCCTTTCTCCTTTTGGAGTATTGATAGGACACATTATATGTAAGAAAGGGTTGTTGGTAGATCCTTCCAAGATTTCCATCATTGTTGATCTACCTCCTCCTACTTTGGTTAGACAGTTGCACACTACGTTGGGACATAAAAAATACTACAAAATTTTTATCAAGGGATACACATAGATAACAACACCCATGGAAAATAATTTGAAGAAAGATCATCGGTTTCAATGGTTAGAGGAATGCCAACATAGCTTCGACACACTAAAACAAAAAATGGTTACTGAACCTATTTTGGTTTTCCCAGATTGGAGTAAGGAATTCCATGTCCATGTCGATGCCTCATCCATTGCAGTAGGAGTAGTGTTAGCACAACTAGGATTAGTATACATCGACCACCATATATCCTTTGCCAGCATGAATCTTTCTACAACTGATATAAAATATGCCACCACTGAACGAGAAGTCTTAGCTATGGTACACGCGCTACAAAAGTTTAGAAACTACTTGTTGGGTGGACATTTTAAGATGTTCACTGATCACTCTGCGTTGAAAAACTTATTCAACAAGCCAGTGTTGGGGGGGATAATATGCATATGGCTACTATTATTCTAGGAATATGATTTTGATATCGTGGTCAAGCCAGGAAGAATGAACAAGGGACCTGATCACTTGTCCAGGTTAGAACATGGAGAGGAACCTACCAGTTTGGAGGATACACTACTAGATGCACAGTTGTTCTCCATCATACAATTTGATGATCACTTTGTCGAGATAGTCCAGTTCCTGTCTACAGGAATGGCACCCCGCGAGTATACAATTATTTAGAAGAAACAACTGGTAGTTCATGCTGCAGATTTTTCACTTATAGCTGGACAACTATATAAGATGGGACCTGATGAGATATTGAGGATATGTGTTATGGATGCAGAAAGACCATTGATTCTACAAGAATCACATGAAGGCATCATAGGAGGACATTATGCAGGGAAATCAACAGTGAAAAACGTTCTTAGAGCTAGCCTCTTGTGGCCCACTTTACACAAAGAAGATAAGGAATACTACAAAGCCTACAATGTATGCCAAAGATTAGGGAAACCTTCCAGATGAGATGAGATGCTTTTAGCATCTCAGATAACTTTACAGACATTTGAGAAATGGGCCATTGATTTTGTGGGACCTATAAACTCACTAGGAAAGCGCACAAGATCTCAATACATCATCACTGTGACATAGTATTTGACCAGATGGGCAGAATCAAGAGGTTAAGGACTGTAGTGAAACTCCAGCTACATGATTCATATTTGATTATATCATAACCAGATTTGGATGCCCAAATATCCTTTTGAGTGATAAAGGTACACACTTTATTAATAAGACTATTGAAGCCTTGACTCAGGAACTTGAAGTTCGCCATCAAAAGAGCACACCATACCACCCACACGTGAATGTTTCAGTCAAAGATTTCAATAATATCTTGAAGATAGCATTGATGAATATTGTCACTATGAAAAGAGGTGATTGGGACTTGAGAGTGGCAACAGTGTTATGGGATTATCAAACCACTTGCAAGAAGATGACAATGAAGGCTCCCTTTAAGTTAGTTTATGGCCTGGAAGCAGTGGTACCTATGGAATTCTTGGTTCCCATCTTAAGAATTGCAACATTTATAGGTATGGATGACACAAACATTATGCAATATAGGCTTGCACAATTGGTGGGACTAGAGGAAGAGGGGTTTATTGTAGAATTTCATCAGCAGGTACAAAAGGAATGAGAAAAGGCCTACCATGACAGATATATCAAGAAGAAAGCATTTAAGCAAGGAGATTTGGTATTGGTATATGACAGTAAATTCATGAAGCATCTAGGGAAGTTTAGGATACATTGGATTGGGCCATATTACATTGCCTATGTTACAGAAGGAGGAGATGCACAGTTGAAGACTCTGAATGGAGAATGGAAAGAAGATTTAGTAAATGGGAGTCGGTTGAAATTATACTATGACAACCAGCTGCCTCACATCTCTTAGTAAAAGAAAAGGAAGAAGGGTCTAGGTACCAGGTGTATTTGAAACTAGGTACCAGACACCGAAAATGTAGTCTGCACACGATAGGGAGGGACAGAGCAGAAAGCACAGGCTTCTCTGCATAGTCTGAAGTCGAAGTGATATAGAAGGTACAATCTTGCAGTGACTTGGGACGAGTCACAAGTGATTGTTGTGGGCCTATTGGCCCTTGGTTATTGAAGTAAGTGAAGATTAAGGAAGAAAGAAAAATTATGAACTACGCGGAAGTCACATTGACTAAGGAAGGGTTGAAGTGGTTAAAGAAGTAGAAAAGAATGAGAGAAGCAAGGGAAAGCAAGTCATTGAAAGAGAAGATCAGGGAAGACAAATCAACAAAGAAGATGGATCATGGACAACTCAACAAGCAAAAAAATCCACCAACGGATGCTTTGGAACACCTCGCGGGAAAGAAGGAAGAAGCTGGTGAAGCCCTTAAGATGTGGGTCATGTGGGACCTAGGGTTTCGAAACCTAAGGTTTTAGAATTTAGGGTTTTGACATGTATACTTCAGTCCAAGGTTGTCTGAGAGTCATTGTAATGTATAAATAAAGATCTAGAGGAGTGAGGAAGCATGGTTGATGTTGATTGATTTTTGTTGTTGCGTGAGAGAAGTATTGTGTTGTAAGAGAATTATTTTATTATGGATCTTCAGCTGGGTGTGAATATCAACCTTGCAACTTGGTGCACAAGGAGGGGAGAGAAAGAGGGATAAAGAGAGATATATCTACAAGCTAAGTGCACAGATAGAACTATATGTTTTAATCTTATATATGAAGAAAT